>JAJLZD010000022.1:0-185705 GCA_030571975.1 Yamadazyma olivae | reverse complement strand
TTCACTGAATACCCACCATTAGGTAGATTCGCTGTCAGAGATATGAGACAAACTGTTGCTGTCGGTGTCATCAAAGCTGTTGAAAAATCCGATAAAGCTGGTAAAGTCACTAAAGCTGCTCAAAAAGCTGCTAAAAAATAGATAGCTAGTTATTGAGAGTAATAATATCTTTATTTTTTATCTTGTTTTCCTAAACTCTTCACTCTCTTGTTCTTCTTTTCTCTTATTCTTCGATGTTCTTGCGGCGCATTTGCTAAGACACGCTTCCTTTTGACCTCGTGAATGTGATTTCGCTCTTATCGTTATCAAAAGAGTCAACCATTATTGTACGGTCTAACTATATCCACCATCATGAGATATTCATACACTATGACCATTACTACTATTAATACTACCCCCACACAATATGTCGTTGAAATTTGGGCTATTTTCTGTTTACCTAACTAGAATAATTGGCACTACCAAAAATTGACTCTTGTTAACTCTGTTGACTTCTTATAAAAGCCAAACGATTAGACGTTTTTTTTCTTTTCACTTTTATTTAGCATTGTAGATTAATTTTGTATTATGATTAGAACAAGATTGAATCTTTTGAAAGGTTGCAATGCAACCGCCGTTGCTTCTAGGTTAAATTCGGGGTTGAATTCTGGTTTAAACGCTAAGTATATGACTGCTACATCTACTAGATTGACATCTAGATTTGTATCTACTGCTAACACTTCGTCTACTAATTATAACCATATATATGATCCTGATTACAAGGTTACCAAATTCGATAATTTAGATACATTTACAAGACGTCATATTGGTCCAAATCCTTCAAATGTTAATAAAATGTTGAGTGATTTAGGATATTCTGATTTAGATGAGTTCTTATCTAAAGCAATTCCTGAACATGTTTTGTTCAAAAGAAAATTGAATATCACTCCTGAAAATGGTTATACGGAGCTGGAAATGTTAGACCATTTACATGGGTTAGCCAATAAAAACAAAATCGTCAAGTCTTTCATTGGTAAAGGTTATGCTGGTACTAAAGTTCCTCCTGTTATTCAAAGAAATTTGTTAGAATCTCCTGAATGGTATACTTCTTATACTCCTTACCAGCCTGAGATTTCTCAAGGTAGATTGGAAAGTTTGTTGAATTACCAAACCATGATTTCTTCTTTAACTGGGTTACCAATTGCTAATGCGTCTTTGTTAGACGAAGGTACTGCTGCTGGTGAAGCCATGGCCATGTCGTTCCATAATTTAAGAGGTAAAAAGTCCTTGTACGTCATTGATACAAACTTACACCCTCAAACCATCCAGGTCATCTACTCCAGAGCTGAAAATATCGGTGTCACATTAGTCGAACTTGATTTAAGTTCTAAAGAAGGCATTGAACAATTAAAATCCAAAGGAGATGAAATTTGCGGTGCCTTGGTCCAATATCCTGGTACTGATGGTTCCATCAACGATTATTCCGAAATCGCTGATTTTATTCATTCTAAAAAAGGTTTATTTGCTATGGCCACTGACTTATTAGCCTTGACCTTAATCAAATCTCCAGCTGAATTCGGGGCTGACATCGCTTTAGGTAACTCTCAAAGATTTGGGGTTCCTTTTGGTTATGGTGGTCCTCATGCGGCGTTTTTTGCAACCACCGATAAATATTCAAGAAAGATTCCTGGTAGAATCATTGGTGTTTCCAAGGACAGATTAGGCAAAAGAGCCCTTAGATTGGCTTTACAAACCAGAGAACAGCATATCAAGAGAGAAAAAGCCACTTCAAACATTTGTACTGCCCAAGCACTTTTAGCAAATATGGCTGCTATGTATGCGGTCTATCATGGTCCTCAAGGTTTGAAGAATATTGCTTCAAGAGTCTACGGATTCACCAAAGTATTAGCTGATTCAATCAAAACTCACGAAGTTTTAAACAAAAACTATTTTGATACTTTAACCATCAAATTGAATGGTGTTTCTGCTGACGAACTTTTATCCATTGCTCTTAAAGATCATGATATTAATTTGTTCAAAGTTGATGACTCCACCATTTCTTTGACTTTGGATGAAACTGTCACCAAAGAAGATTTGGCTGCTTTAGTTGAAATTTTAGGAGGTGAATTGCCAGATTTATCATCAATTGAGTTTCCAGAAATCCCTTCCGAGTTAGTTAGATCCGATGAAATCTTATCCCATCCTGTTTTCAACACCCATCATTCAGAAACTGCCATGTTGCGTTACTTGCATTTATTACAATCAAAAGATTTATCATTAGCCAACTCCATGATTCCTTTGGGTTCATGTACCATGAAATTGAATTCTACAGTTGAAATGCAGACTTTATCAATGCCAGGATTCAATTCTATCCATCCATTTGCCCCAGTCGATCAAGCTGAAGGTTATAAGGAATTAGTCGCTGAATTTGAAAAAGATTTGAACGATATCACTGGTTTTGATGCAACTACTTTGATGCCTAACTCAGGAGCACAAGGTGAGTACACTGGGTTATCTTTAATAAGACAATATCATAAATCAAGAGGTGATTACGAACAAAGAAATATTTGTCTTATCCCAGTGAGTGCCCACGGTACAAACCCAGCATCTGCAGCCATGTGTGGTTTGAAAGTGGTCCCTGTCAAGTGTTTATCCAATGGATCTATCGATTTAGAAGATTTACAGGCCAAAGCTGAAAAACACAAAGAAAACTTATGTTCTATCATGATTACTTATCCTTCGACCTACGGATTGTTTGAGCCAGGTATCAAACAAGCCATTGATACAGTTCACGCCAATGGTGGGTTAGTATACTTAGACGGGGCCAATATGAATGCTCAGGTTGGTTTAACCTCACCAGGAGACTTAGGAGCAGACGTTTGTCACTTAAATATCCATAAAACCTTTGCTTTAAGTCATGGTGGTGGAGGCCCTGGTCAAGCTCCAGTGTGTGTGAAGGAACATTTGAAACCATTCTTACCAAAACACAATTATATCGAAACTCCACACTCAACTACCGAATCCATCAGAGCCGTCAATTCTGCTCCTTTTGGTTCAGCATCGGTATTACCAGTTTCATACGCATATATCAAAATGTTAGGAGCAAGATCCTTACCATATACTTCAGCAATTGCCATGTTGAATGCCAATTATATGATTGAAAAGTTGAAAGGAGCCTATGAAATCTTGTTCGTCGACGCAAAAGCTTCAACAAGCGAAGGATTAAAGCATTGTGCCCACGAATTCATTTTAGATTTAAGAGAATTTAAAGCCATTGGTGTTGAAGCTATTGATATCGCCAAAAGATTACAAGATTATGGATTCCACGCCCCAACTATGTCATTCCCAGTTGCTGGAACTTTGATGATTGAACCAACTGAATCAGAAAATTTGGAAGAATTGGATAGATTTGTAGAATCACTTTTATCTATCAGAAAAGAAATTGAAGCCTTTGGTAAAGGAGATTCTTTAGGAAAGGTCTTGAAGAATGCACCACACTCTTTGGATGATATTGTGTTGACCAGTCAAAGCGATTGGGAAACCAGAGGTTATACCAGAGAACAGGCTGCGTATCCTTTGCCATTCCTTAAAACTTCTAAATGTTGGCCAACAGTCTCAAGAGTCGACGATGCTTATGGGGATATGAACTTATTATGTACTTGTCCATCTGTTGAAGAAGTTGCAAATTTATAGATGTATTATAGAAATTAGTATTATTTTGCTTGAACTTTTCTCTCTTTGTACAATTTTATTTCTGTCTGCTTCAGAATCCCTAGTTCCAAATCTGCCAGCGTTTTATACCGAATCAGCTCCTTCAATCTTTTCATTGGTATTGACTAATTCTAAGGGTTCGCAGCATCCTGAAAATCTCACCGATTGATAGAAAGCCGTTCAGATCACCTCAAGTATTAGGTAACATTAAGAGACATAAAAATATGATGGAGTGGTCTAAAAATATGGGAGGACGGAGCAATTCATCGTTTAGTAACAATGGGAACATTAATTTTGGCTCCCCCTTTGCTAGTCCACAAACAAATTCGAGAAACCAATTTTATAATAATGTTGGGAGCTATCAACAGCAACAAACTAATGCTCAATCACCCAACCTTATGAATCACAGGGGAGGCTTCCAGAGCTCCTTAATGCCACCTAGTTTCCAGGAGGCCATAAATAAGGAAGAAATCGTCCCTAATCAGGAATCCAAGAGCAGTTATGAGAAGGATAATTTGAATGAGAGGTTTTCTTATTATATGTCATCTTCACCATTATATTGTTCAGATTGGTCGACTTTAGCGGACGTCGACACTGAATGTATTGCATTATCATCATATAAGGAAAGTTCCCAGAATAAATTACATATATTACATGGGTTGAAATATGGTAAAGAAGCCACCTATAACGAAGACCAAGATTTTAATATGGACGAGTCTCCCACCAATGCTTCATTCGATCAAGAATCAATTGAAGGCTTTGATTTTCATAAAGTGTCCGAATTGACTATTGATTATCCTGTGACCAACTTACAATGGGACCCTATGATCTCAAAATACGGTAGCATAAATGAAAGAATTGCAACGTCATCGGAAGTTTTAAGATTATACAAAGTGGATCATGATAATTATGAGGTTAATGGAGATTACAAATTGAGTCAAACCCATTATTTGACAAATAATACTTCAAGTAAACATAATAATAAAATAGGTAAAGATTCGGTTATGACATGTCCGCCAGTCACCTCATTTGATTGGAACAAAGTAGATAATAGTATCATTATAACATCAAGTGTGGATACCACATGTACTGTGTGGGACTTGAATAGATCCGTCGCAGTTAATGATTCACAAGGAAATAGAGTCGACAGTGCTAGTGTTAAAACACAATTGATTGCCCATGATTCTGAAGTGTTTGATGTCAAATTTTTGAACGAATCAACCAATTTATTTGCATCAGTTGGTAATGACGGTAGCATGAGAGTCTTTGATTTAAGAAGTTTAGAGCATTCGACAATAATTTATGAACCCTCAAGTAATGGCAGTCCAACATCATCATCTAGTTCTTCAAGAAACAACAGTGCATATAATTCACGAGCATTAGTCAAGTTGGATACATCAAATATCGATCAACATTATTTGGCAACTATTGGAGTCAATTCCAATCAAATCATTATCATTGATACAAGAATGCCAGGAGTTCCAATATCAATATTGGATGGCTCATTTGATGGGTTAACAAATACAGCAATAAACACGATAAAATGGCATCCTAATTCCAATTTTCTTTTGAGTGGAGGAGATGATTGCCAGTCTTTAGTATGGGATTGTAATAACTTGTATCAATTAATAAACTCCAACAAGCATAACAACTTGGAATCTAGTTTTGTGGTTAACTCACCAGTGTTGGGGTATCAAGATGAGTTAGAAGTCAATAATGTTTGTTGGAGAGGTACACAAGGAGACTGGATGGGAGTAGTTAGTGGAAAGGGATTCCAGGCCGTACTGATATAGCATAATGATCATGACATTAGGAATAGACTCTGTGACTGAAAGCTCTGAGAACTGTAATAACTCTAAGAACTCTAGAAGGGCAGAGAAAGAGAAGGAAGTATAACATCATCCATTTCAGTGTTAGCAGTTAGTGCCATCTCGCAGTAGCAGTTAGTCCCACCTCGCAGTAGCAGCTCGTGCCATCTCGCAGTAGCAGCTCGTGCCATCTCGCAGTAGCAGCTCGTGCCATCCAGTAGCAGCTCGTGCCATCCAGTAGCAGCTCGTGCCATCCAGTAGCAGCTCGTGCCATCTCGCAGTAGCAGTGGCAGCCCGCACCAACAGCCCGTGGGGTCTGAGCCGTTCGTATTTCCTCGTAAAGACAATGGTTGTTACTACGAAACAGAGAATCAACTATATACATAAATATAGAAACATACACCCTTCAATATACCACCTACAAGTCAAATATAAATAAACACTGCACCAACTCTATTTCAATAACTCCTTACACTAAATATAGCATAACTCTATTTACACCCCTGAGAATAGCCTCTTACATCATATTAGTACTTTACAACTGAAATTTTTTTGATATTTCACCAACCACCTGATATTAATTATAATTCTTACTGTATTGGAATATATTGGATCCAGAATATATTGGCAAACTGATCCATATCTAACATTGACATTCTATTGAATATCAACTGAATCTTTTGAATCTTTTATTCTACAGTGTCGTAAAATAAAGTTTGATTATATTTAGAATGTTAGACGAATGGCTAGGAGGTAACATTAATTACAGTGAAAATGGTCAGAGGAAAGGGATTTCGGGCATAAAGATGGTAGATGGGTCAATTAAAGCTGCTAGACCTGCTGGAAGATCTTATGGGAAATGGCCTGCAATAATGGCTAGGGAAACCAGTATATTTGGTAGTAATAGTGAAGACGGCGATGGCAGTGAAGATGGCGATGGCAGCGAAGATAGCGACGGAAATGGTGGTGCTGGTACCACGACTGGGGCCACTGGCGGTGCAAATGGGGAGAGCGCTGCGACAAATGTATCTGATGCAGAAAATATTCCAAAAGCCTCATCGTCTAAAACCTCGTCAACTAGCAGTATAATAACTTCCATGGACGCTCCCAACACAAATACTGGCTTAACCATGAATACACCTGTCACCCAGGGGTCTGGAAATACTATTGGCGTTCCAACGCCAACAACTAATACTGGTTTCACACCTTCAACACCAAGCAGCGTTTCTATTAATAGCAGCACTTCATCAACATTGGGTCCTAGTTCAAATGGGTTTCCAAGTTCTTCAGCGGAACCTTCTAGTTCAGATATTCCATCTGTTTCATCGTTTCCTAGTTCACTGTCTTCATTTAGTGAATCGTCATCCATCCAAAGTTCTTCAAGTTTCGTGATTTCAAGTTCATCAAGTAGTGTCACTTCTTCAGAAGTTTTCACTTCGAGTTCTTCCTGGGAATCTTCAAGTACTTTCATACCTTCGTCATCGTCATCATCCATTTATTCATCAAGCTATTTCCCTAGCTCTACTGAAGTTCCTAGTACAAGTAGTTATATTTACAGTTTCAGTTCTAGTTATACTTTCAGTTCTAGTTCCAGTTACATTCCTAGTTCCAGTTACACTCCTAGTTCAAGCTCCAGTTCTAGTTCAAGCTCCAGTTCCAGTTCTAGCTCGATCACTTCTACCGAGCCATCAACCACAGAAGCTCCAAGCGAAAGTAGTAGCTTTGTTCCATATAGTACTACCATGAAAAATCATGATACTACCGTGACCACATTTATTTCGGTTCCAACATCTGCATCTGAAGATGGAGAGAGTAGTGGAGGAGGTTCTGACAATAATGCCAAACTCATTGGTGGTTTAGTTGGGTCTATTGGAGGAACTATTGTTCTCGGATCATTGGTTTTATTATTTTTATTCTTGAAAAGAAGAAAGAGAAATTCATTAACTAACCAATCTCCAGATTTCAATGGAGATATGGACTCTGAATCATTTGATAACGATAAATATGGGTTTAAAAAGATCTTTGGTACAAAAGCTACCCCTGCAACACAAAAGTTGAATAACATGGACTACGTTCAAGCACCTAATGACTATGAAAATAGTGACGAAGACTTTGAATACAGAGGAGTCACTAATAATAACTTGGATTCAATATTTAGACCCTCCGCTACAAACTCAGGAGCAGGAAGTGGAGGAAATACCACGGGCCAAGCTAGTAGTAAGCACACTCGATATAATTCGGTAGCATATCCTACGTATGGAGGAGTTGCAGAAGAAGACGATTTGTTTGATTTCACCAATAATCATGATACCAACGAACATAGACGAGAGATATCTGATGATTTCAACCCATCAGACTATGAAATTGACGATTCACTACCAGTAGACAGACCTGAAATATTCGGTGATGGTAATGTAAGTAACAATTCAAGATCTAGGTTTACTGAAGAAATATAGGGAGGGTAATAAGTTAATAGTTAATAAATAATAGTAATAGTAATAGTAATAGTAATATGAATTAATAGAAATCAATCTATACGATGGTATTATGAAGTATACTTCAAGTATACTATGATAATTATAATTCAATTATAATTATATATGCAAAATAAGTTCCCATGTGACTACAAGTCCACACCATTCTCCTCCAACACCAGCTTGAAAAACTGTAAAAGTTCTGAGTCAGAGTATTTATGCTCTCCGAAGTGGATACCTCCTTCAGTAAATATCAGTAAACGTTGTTCGACGTTACCAAAGATATTTTCTGACAAGTCATCATTGAACACCAAAACATCGTCATATCTACTGTGACTAACAGTTACCGACCCATTAGCAAGTACGTTGTAAGTACCTTCTAGTTCAAAGCGTACCAACTCAGCGTTATTCTTCAATTTAGGGCCCGACCAGTATTTGATCCAATTTTTATGGTGTCCTTCAAATACAAAATAAGGGTATTCTACTGGCTTTTGTAAAATGTCAAGTGCATGTCTTGTTAACTGTTCATCAGTGTATGCTAAAACATAAGTAGCAAGAAGAATAATGAGAATACTTAGTTTCATTTCAAGTGTATTTCTAGTTTAGTCTCTAGTTTAGTCTCTAGTTTAGTCTCTAGTCTAAGTGTTTGAAATTTTTCATTCAGCAAACAGCTATTAATATAAACTTCTCCTAAAACAGAAGTGTGATGACGTGCATGCGACTCAGTTGGTTACGGTTTTAGTTTGGTATTAAAGTTTATGTTAGTATGCTAACGTGTGGCATTATGGTGGATGGTTTGTAGCTGGTAGTCTGTGGTGGATGGTTCGTGGTACAGAGTTGTATTACTCGAGAGAAAAGGTCTGTTGTGGTGTATTATTGGATTACAGAGTATGATTCGGCCATTCGTATCTATGTGGTGTTAAGGGTTGAATCAGGGCACAGATCGTTGATCTGGAACACCGTGTGGCAGTTGGCGAGACACCGTGTGGCAGTTGGCGAGAGTACGGTGCGAGGCTCTCTGAAATAGGGCGAGGGTTTGGGAGGGTGGCACCAGGGCGAGCCTTGTGAAAATTGGCATGTTTCACATTCGCCTTATACTGCTATGTTTCATATTTTTTGGTGTTTAGTGTTTCAGGAGTAACTGAATGTTATGAATTGTTTGTTTATATTATTTGTTGGCATATTCAAACGTCTCGTATTTTGGCATTAGTCTGTTATTAGTTACTCACAGTATCTTAGTTTTCGTTTCAATATTTGCTATGGAATGGGAGTAGAGGGTGGTATAAATCATGAATGATCTTGTATAATATTGAAGGAGGTTAGAATGGTATCCTGGAATAGAAAATCGTAAGAGGTATTGTAGTGATTGTCTCTCATCAGAGATGTTTAAAGTTGGCTATGATATGCTGATTCACCGTTATTTTAATATGCTACCAGAATTTCAATGCATTATCTTCAGATTTTCACGACATGAAAAGTTATCTGTTGAACCAAACTTCTTCCACGCCCCCATTCTATGATACTTCTAATTTCTTCAGCAAAACTATCGTCTCTATATCTACTGAAAAATGCGAAGTGAAAAATTTGAACGATGTCAGCGAAAGGGAAGAGTATAAAAAATGTTATGGTCAAGTTAATCGTTGGTGCAGGTCAAGCAGCTCCAGCACCACCAGTTGGTCCAGCTTTAGGTTCCAAGGGTGTTAAAGCGATCGATTTCTGTAAAGAATTCAATGCTAGAACTGCCAATTATCAACCAGGTACTCCAATTCCTGTTTTATTGACAGTCAAACCAGATAGAACTTTCTCGTTTGAAATGAAGTCTCCTCCTACCTCATGGTTATTAATGAAAGCTGCTGATATAAAACAAGGATCTGGTACTCCAAGTTCAAGCAAGGTAGGTGAAATCTCATTAAAACATGTTTATGAAATCGCTAAGATCAAGAAAACTGATGAAAGACATAAAGAAGTTGACTTAAAATCCATCTGTGGTGCTGTTATACTGACAGCTTCTGTTGTAGGTATTAATGTTGTCCCTTAGTCATATCTGAGTATTGGTACCAATACCGTGGTAGAGTCTTTGGTAGAGTTATATAGAATTCCTGTAAATAATACATATAAATATTCAAGTCCTATATGCTAATGAACGATTACAAATTAAATATGATGCCTTTAATTCTATTTTTTCTTATTTTTTTCAAAAGCTGCTATGTGTGCTTTTGTTTGATCAACTTGTGTATGATCATGATCTTCACATTCTACTGTTTCAAATGTATTGGTTCCATCGCTTAATATTCTCTCTTCAACAGTACACATGTTAACTGACTGTAACCATGGGTCTTTAAATACTTCATCGATTGTAATTCTACATGCTGGAGCCAACTCAACCATTCTGCCTATTAATGTTCTACAATCTTCTGGTAATGCTAATAACAATCTACCGGCTCCAATTTCATTAGATGTATGTGGTTTACCTTCTTGAGTGGTTCCGTTGACTTCGTCTGTTTCCTTTTGAACTACTTCGGCAATGTCACTCAAATCATTCAATCCTTCATTATTAGTAACCATATCTGGCGTCTTCTTCAAGATTTCACTGATAGGAATCATTTCACCTCTACTAGCAAACAATTTAAAACTATTGTCTGATAATTTTGGTACTTTCCATGGGAATTTCTTTAACATCATACAACAATATATTATTGCTGTAGACCAAACGTCTACTGGTCTGGGGTCATATTTATTAAAAACACAAACCTCTGGTGCTAAATATGGATCAGATCCAACTATACCTTGTGCTTCAATCAATGTCTTAGAAAATGGATACGAGAACACCACTGCTGAACCAAAATCAATGATTTTTACAATACCTCTAGTGTCAATAACACAGTTATCTAATTTTAAATCCCTATGAGCCAATCCCATAGTGTGTAAATAGTGAACCCCAGACAAGATTTGTTTAAAACAACAATTGATCTCTTCCCTGGACATTTTGTTTGACATAACAATAGCAAACAAGTCATAATCACAATATTCCATAACTTGTAATATCCTATCGTTTTCGTAACAAATTTCGATTGTTTCAATGATATTTGGATGTTTCAATGTGGATCCGATACAATATTCACCTGTGATCTTCTTAGCATAATCTCTTTTACCTTCATTTTGGTATTTGGCTCTAAATTCTTTTACGGCAAACATTTTCTTATCCAGAAATCTTGTAACCAACTTTACAGCACCACCAGCACCAGCCCCAAGATTTTCTCCAAACTTACTATAACGTTTTGAGAAAGGCAATGCTTGATGGCTACTGATAATAGAAGAAACTGAACCTCTTCTTTCGTGTTGATAGTTGATTTTATTTTGCAAGGAACCACTTAAATTCGAGCCACTTCCGAAACTGCTTGGAGCAAAGCCATTAACAGGACTGGCAGGATTATTTGTGATTGAACTTACAGATGAATTAGTGGAATTAGCCGTTAAGTTTTGTGAAGTAACAGGAGTGTTACCTAACGAGTTGTTCTGAGACCTTAAACTTGAAGATAAGTTAGATATTTGAGGATTGGTAGGAGTTGTTGCAGACTTCTTGAAGAATCTCTTCAAATTAGCCATGGAATTGTGTCTCGAAGGGTTTGGCATACCAGGAGCAGGAGCAGATACGACTTGTGATTCAGACGAAGACATCGAAGACGAAGGTGAAGGAATGACTTGTTCTTGATAAGAATTGTTGTAAAAGCTTCCTAAATCAGTGGATGACCCGCTTCTTTTACTAATTGGTTTGGATTTTGATGAACCAAAAAAGTAAGATAATCCAGACTGAGAATTATTCCTTTGGTTGGATGAGGACAAAGAAGATTGGGCATGATGTTGGGCAACTCTTTGTTTAGAAATGACGAATCTTTGGTCAATCGAAGCAGAACTGACTTGAGGAGACAGTATATGAATTGAAGAAATAGCTTGTCCATTGGGTAAGTTTGGTATATGACTGGAATTTTCACTTAGACTCCCCAAAGTATTAAGACTGGTGGAACTGTTTGCCAGCTGGGACAATCCATTTGAATTACTTCTTCCGCCGGGAGCAGAATAAGGAATCGAAGTCGATAAACTTTCGCTGTAGTTCATGAAAGATGAATGGGATAAGGAATTAGTACGTACAACTCTTGGACTAGCATTAATAGGAGGCTTTATTGGAATTCTGTTAAGATTAGTAGCACTATTAGCACTACCTAAAGGAGAAGCACCAATACCATTCACACTAGTACTGGAAATCGGTTTAGGTATGCTTCTTGGGAATTGTGTCACAACCCCCAAATCCTGCTCCTCTGTTTCTTCGATGTTTTCAACGGTGGCAGGAGTCTTTTTGTCAATAGTTGGTTCAGTGTCAGTTATATCATAATTATCACCTGGTTTGGAATCAAAAGTAATACCATCTGAATCGTTGGAGCTATGAGAAGTTTTGTTGAGTTGATCCTTCAATGACGACGCTGAATGATTATTTGAATGCTGAGGTGTAGCCTGATTAGAATTCGATTCATTCAACAACCTAGTCAAAGAACTGACCGGGATCTTCAGCTTATCTTCCATGTTGTTTTGAATGTTGTTGTAGTGTCGGGCCTCTATTTCTCACTTGCCCCTATTTAGGTTGCTGTATGTCAGTATGTCTATCTGAAGTATTCTAGCCAATGTAGCGGTAAAGTATCACGAATTGTATACCCTCTATAACCTGCACGCTGATAAATGTAGTGTTCCGATGTCGTTGCTTAGATTTTCACTTTGTTTGTCAACTATCGGTTTCGCTTCCTTTTCTTCCTGATTAGATAAATTCCATAAATCTCATTGGATTGAGAAAATGATAAGAACGGTGTGGGCCTTTTTTTTTTGCAGAGACGTATAGTGAGTTCGATGTCGGGTCCAAAGGTCGGGGAAGGTGCAAGGGTGTATAGAGTAGGGAGAGATGGGCTGCTGCCAAATTTAGTAGACAGAAAGGCGATTTTGCTCTTGTAGCATATAGCATATATTCTTATCTTATCTTATCAGTTCCCACTATGAAGTCACTAGGATTCACGCCTGTTGTATGGTTCTGGGGCTTTTATGCTGTGTTAACTTTCTACTTCTTTGTCTTGGGCTTGTAGTCGCTGTCCGGGAACAAAGGCATTTCGGGGTTGATCTGAGTCTTCAAATAGTTCAATTTGGTTTGCAATTCGTCGGGAGTTTCAGGTTTTTCATGGAGATCAGTCTTCTTTTTTAACTCCTTCAAATGCTTTTCCTTTGCTTCTCTTAATCTTTGTTCTTTAGGTTTGGCCATTTCTGCTTTCTTTTCTTGCTTTTTCCTTTCAATGGCACTTTGTTTCTCTATTCTGGTGATTATTTTTTCAGTCTCGTCATATATTTCCTTTTGTAATTCCTCATCTTGGTACTCTTTTCTGCTTGGGGTGATAACCTTACATTCTTGAATCAATTGCCCTCCACTAGTTGTTAAAAAGATTGGTGAAAACAATGCAAACAAAAACGATTGTTGTCCTTCATAAGCATTTTTGAAAAATATGAACCAAATTGGATAAAGCACCAAGTATAAGAACAAGCCCCAGATACTTCCCATCGATAAGAACCTTCTTGTTGATGGGGTCCTCATTATTCCTGGATTAATCATAATAACTTTGACATTGGTTGGTGCCTTGTCCTTTCTTTCATATTCATTAAATCTCTTTTGGAGTTCTTTACCAAACAACCCCAACAACAATTTAGACGTCCCGTAGACTTTGTAAGGTGTTCTGGAGTTATAACGCTTGTTTTCAAACGCCAAATCATCCAAATCGATGGCACCCAACCCCTGGGAAGCACATGTGGCCAAAAGAACTCTAACATCTCTATCGGCAGGTTGTGATCTTAGACTTGGAGCCAATAATGTTAAAAGGAGGTAATGACTAAGGTAATTAACCCCCATTTGTTTTTCCACACCGTCAACGGTGATTTGTCTGGTTTTACCAATAGGAATGCAATCAGAGGCACAGCAGATGACACCATCTAATCTTCTTGGTGGTTGATTATCGAGCCACTTCGTGGCGAACTTTCTGACAGAGTAAAGGGAATCCAAATCACATTCTTCGGCATATATCATAAAGTTATTGGTAACATCTCTTAAATCTTCAACATATTCAGTTAACCACGAATCTTGCACAGATCTTACCAATAAGATGATTTGAGCACCCTTAGTAGCCAATTCTCTTACAATTTCAGCACCCAATCCAGATGTTCCTCCTGTTATAATGTAGACCTTACCATGCATGTCTCTTTCCCAGAAATTGACAGATCCTCTGAAGTAATATTTGGTGGCACCTAATGTCAAAAGAACAGGACCATATGTTTTGATATACTGCCACCCAGGAATGGCTTCGGGGCCCTCGCTAAGCGCTGTACCAATAATATCGACAGGCATATTCTATTTAATCGACGTCTTGGGGGCTGATTATGTCTATTGTATGTATAACTCACGTTTATATTTGTTAGTGAGTAGATTCTTTATCAGACGTGTTGAGAAATTATCTCATCTCAAAAAACGAGAAGAGATGGAAGAAACCATATTTTACATCGGTAAGGGAAACCCTATTGATAAACAGTCCTTGGAGTCTTACGGAACCGTGAGTTCTATACATAGTTCAAAGAATTTCCAGTCTTTTAGGCAAGCTGATTGCAGTAGAAATGGAGGGTGTATCACCGGAGTAGGAATAGGTGAAAGATGCTTTGTTGCTAGTGAAAATAAAGCATTAATTAATGTTTATATATGGGGAAAAGAAGGTATAGACCAAAGAATTCCCGTTCCAGAACCGTTAAGTTGCTTGGATATTTGTTTTCTGCCAAATAAAGGAGCAGGTGACAAAACTGTTCCAAACTATAGAACACCATGGTTACTTATTGGTGGATCAAAGTCTGGTAAAATATACATCTGGGAATTAATGAGTGGGAATTTGATCTTTGTCAAGGATATTCATTATCAAGGAATCAACGTTTTGAAGGTATCGAAATGTGGTACTTTTTTGATTACTGGTGGTGATGATTCTAGATGTATTGTCTATAAAATAGTCGACCTCATAAGTTTTCATAAAGAGTCAGATATACCGAAACCTTGGTACATGATTAATGATCATTCCTTACCAGTGACCGATTTGCTTATTGGTGAAGGTTTGGTCAATGATATAAAATTGTATACTGTCTCCAAAGATTGTACATTAAGGATATATAATATTGCGAAGAAAGAAATAATAACCACCTTTGTTTTACCTGCGTCGATTGAGTGTGTGACCAAAGACCCCATCAATAGATATGTCTACGTTGGTTTAACCAATGGTGTTATCAGATCGATCCCTTTGTATAAAAATAATAACTCGGTTTTGGAATCTGTTGGAGGAATTGGTAAAATCATTACAATCAACCATGACCCTGAATTAAAGGATACGTTCTTATTACATCAACTGGCACCTACATTAATAGATATCTCGATGGACGGGACCAATTTAATTAGTGGTGATGCGAGTGGTAAAATTTATGTGTCGGATGTGATCACCAAACAAATCGTTAAAGATTTCACTATCAACTCTGCGGTCAGTGTAATGAAGGTAATGCAATTCCCCTTAGATGTCTTGAACGATTCATTAATCACCGAAAAAAAGAATCGTTTGATCCCGCCATTCAAAAGAGTGTTAAACGAGCCAGATCAATTCAAGCATGAAATTTACTACGAAATTCCAGGTACAAAGACAAATACTAATGACGATTTTGAATCATGGATAAACGATAAAGCCAAACAAGAATTAGAATTCAAAACATTAGGTGAAACTATCAAAGCTTCTAATGGGAATGATGACAAATTGGCGAAATTAGCAAATGCATATAATGATTTGAAAACCAAGTATGATGAATTATTAGCTGATCATAAGAAATTATTGAATCAGTAAGGTATTCACATCATACAATTAAAGTTATACAATGTAATATAATGTCTAATGGTATATAAAGTCAGATCGATTAACTCCGATACCAATATAAACTAAATCATATTTCAGTGGTCCTTTGTAGGCAGTCTGGCGACCGGCTTTGATGTAGTGGTACTAAATCCCATGAGACTAATCTTCTCGGGTTGTCCTAACGTCGCTATTCTTGTTTTAACTCTTGTTCTTCCTCTATCTTCAAGTATGTTATTGTTATCAGGGGCCTCGTTTTCATTTATTGGATCCGATGCTAAATATGACTTTACTGTATCTATTTCTAAGTCTTTCTCATTGCTGTTTTCATGATCCTTATTATCTTCTCCGTCTTCATTTTCTCTACGTTTTTTCGAAGGTGAAGGCAGAAGAGAGTCTGGTCTACCTCTGTCCTTAAAATAGTCCATATCAGTAACCTTAGATAATATAATACACAGTCCGCGCATCACAAAATTTTCAGCAGAGATGGAAGAGAAGTTAACAAAGAAACAAAGGAAAGCTTTAGAGTTTAGAAAGAAGATCGAGAAACAAGAGAAGCCTGTCAAGGAAGATAAAGAGGCGAAAAAGGAGTCGGAGAAAGAAGAAAGTAAAAAGAGGAAAACCGACGATTCTGAAGCTGGAAATGAAGATGCAGAACCTAAGAAGAAGAGAAAGACGAGAAGAGGTAAAAAAGGTAAAGGAGTAAATGGCGGCAAAGGTCCAAGATTTATCTTATTTGTAGGAAATTTACCATACGATATAACTGAGGCTGACTTAATGACCCACTTCAAGAGCTGTAAACCGGATAGAATAAGGCTCAGAACTGATAAAGGAATTGCATTTTTAGAATTTGATAATGATACTAAGGAAATACAGCATAAAATGGAAGTTGCGTTAAGAAAGCATCATAGTTTGATGAAAAACAGAAAAATCAATGTAGAATTAACTGTAGGTGGAGGAGGTAACTCTGAAAACAGAAAGGAAAAGATTAAGCAAAAGAATGAAAAATTACTTGAAGAGAGAAAGGAAAGAGTTGAAAAGGCACCAAAGAAGAAGGAAGTCGAAGGGGTACATCCATCAAGAATGAACTTAATAAACTAAAACCTGGGACTGACATTATAAATACTATAGAACACCTATAATTATAAACATTAAGTATTATTACACATCTATGTAACTATATATGGAAAGAAGCAAAAAAAATAAATGCTAATGACAAAATATACATCTAGTATTTTACTGTATTTAGTAGGTTATTTACTGATATGCTGAGCCGCAAAAAATAATACAAAGGATGGGAAGGGAAAGCTTATAAAATATTACATTTTCTAGCCTTTCTAACAGGTCTTTTTCTTTGGGAGTTTGAACTAGAAGCTGTGTTGGAAGATTTGTTAACATTGGTATTGGTAGAAGAAGGAACATCTTTGGTTGGAGGATCTAAAACAGATCTAATGGTGAAGTCAAAGATTTCTTTCACCCCTTGTTGAGTGGCAGCAGAACATTCTAAATATTTAATAGCACCTACTTCTTTAGCTAATTTGTTACCTTGATCAATTGTTATTGGTTTTAAATTTCTTTCACTTAACTCATCCAAGACATGTAAATCGTCTCTTAAATCGATTTTAGTACCAATCAACAAAATCAAGATATCTTTTGGAGAATGATGTAATAATTCCGGTATCCACTTAGATTTAACGTTATAATAAGAATCAGGACTAATAACTGAGAAACAACATAAGAAGATTTCAGTTTGAGGATATGATAATGGTCTTAATCTGTCATACTCTTGTTGCCCAGCAGTATCCCATAATCCCAATTTAATGGCCTCACCATCTATCATTACAGAAGCACTATAATTATCGAAAACTGTTGGAATATAATCGTTAGGGAAAGTGTTAGTAGTATAACTAATCAAAAGACAAGTTTTACCTACACCACCATCACCTACCACTACGGCTTTAATACTTCTCATTATTTATGTAGTTATTGACAAGATGTTGATAGCAATTCAAATGTTGTGTACAGCAAGAAACGATCAGTCGCTAGGCAGAATACAAAATGTGGGTAACAATTATCGTCAGAAATGGTTCTTGTTGCTGTTATGTTGCAATAGTCTACTATATCTGAAGATTTTTCAACCCCTAAAATCTGTTGAGAAATTTTTGACGGTACGCGCACTCCGATAATGTAGTACGATTTTGGTACGATTTTGGTACGATTGTGTGGTGGTAAGGCGGCCGTAATGGTCGCAATCCTGGTACGACGATAAGACATTGCAACGAGAGTGGTGATAAAATGGTACTAAAATAGTCTAAAATAGTGCAAGAATAGTCTAAAAATGGTAGTCAATAGCATTACGATAAGCCAGTTCTAGTTTCAATCCTCCAGCAACCAATCAGCTATGTACATTGTGTTAACTAAGAATGATCTGTCAGTAGCACTACCGCTGTTTCAGTCCGTTATTATCTATAAATACTCAGTCTATAAATACTCAGCCGCAATACTTAATTCACCCTTATCACTCGCCTTATTTGCACGAACAATTAGTCTCTAGTACCAGTTTCGCTATCGCTCGCCAAATCTCGCCAAATTGGTACCAACGGTATCGCGATTGGTCCAATGCTGGGCATTTTGATAGTGGCAACGATGCTCATCGTCTTTTTCTCGCTCGCATTAACTTCTCAACAAGGATGAAATTTCCAACTTATAAAGAATTAGTACCAATTGGTAGTGGTTTAATTATCTTTGCCTCTGCTTTTGGGTTAGGTGCTGTTTATGGTAACTTAGTTTATGATTATGAAACTTTATGGAGTTACAAAGGTGATCCAGCTGTGTTTTCAACTTCCTTCAATCATTATATGGTTTGGGCTAATACTTCTCAAAGAGTTCACTGGATCCTTCAAGGTGTAATGGTCCTTGGTGTTTTAGGTGGTTTAATCAAAATATATAAACCTCAAGAAGATGCCACTTACTTTGAATATGCTTCCTTAGGTTTATTTGTCTTGGGAATCATTGTTTACTTAACTAATATCAGAACTGGTATTAATAGTGTTTATTATAATCAATGGGGTGAAGTCACTATGGAAACCGGTATTAATGTTATTGCTGCCTCTCAGTTTTTCGTTGTTATCTTGTTAACTGGTGTTGTATTTTTACAAGCTGGTTTATACTTCGCTGAATGGTATGATGGTAAATTGAAGGAAGAATTCTTTGCTGAAGAAAAAAGAAAATTAGAAGCAAAAGAAGAACAAGCTGCTGTTGAAGATAAAGAAAAACCTAAGAAGAAAAAGACTAAAAAGATTCAATAATTTATGTACATAATATACTGAATTTCCATAGAACATGAGTGAATATACTGAATTTTCATAGAACATGAGTAAATATACTATAATTACATCTTCTCCTTCGGTGAATTGAACAACTATCTTTCTAATCACTATTTCTATGTACAATTATCCTTAGTATCTTTTCTTCTGCTTCTTTCTTAGCTAATTTTGTCACTTTCAATATCTGCTCTCTCTCACATCGGTACACCAAAGTGCTCGCTTTTTTTTGGCCAATAGAAAAGTGAAAATTTGTAAAAACAATATGGGTGTTGCTGATCAAGTTTGGGGAGACTACCCAGTGTACTTCAAGCAACCTATTAGAGTATGTATAATAAATATCTTCGGGGTGGAATGGATGTGTCTGTTAGTTTTTGGCCCATGGTAAAAGTGTCCAGTGTTGAATATAAAATATTCATTGAAAGACACTCAAAACAGAAATAATGAGTTATATTATTTAAGATTGAAGGACCAAAGCTGCCTCCCGAATAATTGCTAGTGTAAACTGCTGAACTATAGTAATAGCTACTGAATTTCAGAACATGAACAATATACTAACATTCTAGTGGTTACGTTATCACGCTCACACTAAACCACACTTCTTTTGGTCTATAGCTTTTGGATTATCTGGTCCTCTTTTAATTGCTGCTACTCCTTTAAGAAGAAAGTTCCTTTATGATGATCATGTCCCAGTTCCACAATCTTACCCATTACCAGAAGGTCCAAGAGATAAAAACTTAACTGGATACGATGATTAATAGCATAATACATAGATAGAGAACTCGCTGACTCTGATTTCTAAAAGTTTCTATTGCCTACCTACTCTAGAATTAGTTCCTACAAGGAGTCTAGGTAGATTACTGGCAATCAAATTGGTTTTACTGGATATCCAATTTTACTTCCTACTCTCTATACTTAATACTGACAGTGCGAGTGAAAATTTTTCAATGATGATTCGTCTTCCAAAGATTGGAATAAGGCAGTTTAGCTTTACTACAAGACGTTATAACAATGTTTTTGGGGAGATAACTAATCTTAAGGAAACCAAGTTACCAACTATCGAAGAAACAAGTGATGGGAAAGACGAAATAAAAAGTATATTACCATCAGAAGATGTAAGTTTACAAGAGTACTATATGAAAGAAGTCCAAAGTAAAGCAGCAACTATCGACAAATTCATCACACCATTGAAAAGAGAGTTATTCAAAGTTAATGTCCAAAAGCATGGGTTCTTCAAGAACGAAGAAATTGTCCAATACAATTCTAAAGCATATAAGGTATCGTTGAACGAAAAAGAGATTGAATTATTAGAACCAACCATATATTTAAAACTGGACAGAATTAAATCATCGATGAAAAAGGCTACAGTTGTTAATAGATTTGTCAGAGGATTAGACGTCAAAACAGCTATCAATCAATTGCATTTCAACCCAAAGAAAATGTCAACTGAGTTGGAAAAATTATTAAAGCAAGGTTTAGAACAAGCTAAAATCTTAGGAATAAATGAAAACAAATTATACATCCAACAGTTATGGGTAGGATCAGATGGAGACTGGAGGAAAAGATTAGACCCAAAAGGTAGAGGAAGAATGGGATTAATCAAGCACAAATATGTTCATTTGAAAGTAGTATTAAAAACACATGAAACTAAGAGAAGAATCAACTGGGAAAAGTCAGTCAAATCCCAACAAGCAAAACCTAAAACTGGTTTAATCAATCAACCATTAAATTTTAGAAATGTTCCATTCTACAAATGGTAGTGTCTTGTTAATAGTGTATAGGTGAGGGAGCAAGTTATGTTACAACCCATAGAAACATTTGATGTCTAGTGCCCAGTATGAATGTCTAGCATGCCCAGCTCATCTAGCGGTATGTCGAATATGTCTTGTAACCAACTTGTAGTCGTCTCACTTACCATCAATTTGTATAACAATAGATGTCTGTAAATAAAAGTTAGTGTTTAATCAAATGTCTCTAAAACCAAAATCTCAGTCATAACTCCTTTTCATCCCTTAAGCAATTTTTACTCTTTAAATAGGAAATTACAAGTCATATTAGTTAAGTGTTGTTACTAGAAATAAATATCAAGGATATTATACTTTGGGGTTTTGCATAGCAAGTATCCTAGCTTAAATAAGGATCCTGAATTATTCTGAAATTGCTGCAATTTACAACAGATAGCACTTAGATTATAAATTTGTTATTAAGTATTCAAGATGGGTTTACAATATACTAATTTTTTTGATAATTCAGACTACGAAGTCAATGATACCCAAATTATCATTTGTAAAGAATGTTCCAGTCATTTATGCTTATCAAGCTTGATTATTAGTGACTCATTTAGTGGATCATCAGGACCGGCTTACTTAGTCGATAAGTTGATCAACTATAACACTGATGATACCTTGGAAGAAACCCAAATGAAGACTGGTATCTATTTAATCAAGAAAGTCAGATGTCATCAATGTTTAACTACTTTAGGTTGGACTTACAAAAAATCTTTTACTTATAGAGAAAGCTATAAAGAAGGAAAATTTGTAATTGAAAAGGCTTATATCAAGACTATTGATAACAATTCTTCTACCAAAAGCTTGAAAGAGCTAGCAAGGAAAAATTACAGAAGAAGATTAAGCTCAAATTCGACTATTAATAGTTGCGAACTAGATGATAATCTAAAATTTCATGATGATGCTAATTTCAGTTATTTGAATCGTTTAAGATTACAAAATGTCAAAGAATTAGATAAAGAAGATAATAATGTTTTAGTAGATTTGTGAAGCAAATCAGATAATAGTGTTAATGCGATTATCATTGTTTAAGGCCTTTAGGCTCATTTAGTTGTTTAGGTATTTATTAGATAGGAAGGTAGGGTATATAGGTTGGTAATGGTAATGTTAAATTTGATTTCTGTTTATATTATATCTAATGTACACTCTGATTAGAGATTATGCTATTTTTGCTTAGGGGTTAATTTTGAGTAAATAAGAACATAAGCTGATGGGTCATTTAAGGCTTGAACTTCATTAATTTTGTTAATGTATTCATCATCATACGTGGACCAGGTTTGGTCTGGTTGAAGACAATGCGCAATATAATGTCCTGACAGTATTGATCTTCCTTCATGACTTATTATGGACACCAATTTATAGACATGTTCTTCACCTTGTTTGGATGAAAAAGCCGATAAGTTCAAGTAATTAGAATATTTGATCGATTGTTTGACTTTTAATGATTGGCTACCATTAAACTTGAATCTTTTTAAGTGTATAGTTAAAATTTCGGGGGATCTATCAATAGTGCTATATTTGATTGCATTTGAATTTTTTTTACAAGATTCACAATAATAGCCTGTTTTGGAATCTTTATCGATTTTGATTAGTTCGTTGTTGAAATAATCTTCAATTGACTTCTCGATATTATATTTCAGCTTTTTGCGTTTGTTAAAACCCAAGGATAAGTCATAAAATTCTTGTTTGGTGATACTCTTATGCTTACAGTTTTCGCATATAACTGTTTGGTTGAGTAATCCTCCAAATATATCGTAAATAACTGATTGGTTCAACTTCACTCCTTTTGGTGTAGAGTCTTCTTGTAATCTTGACATTAAACTCATAAAATATTCATGACTATCTTCTTGCTGCCATTCTGACATCATACAATTGATATCTTCTAATCTATTGATTATCTTCTTTGGGTGAATATATTTCTTCTTGGAATTATCCAAGTTCCATAATTTGGTTGATAATTCAGCTAAAACATGGCTTACTGATCTGTTAACTAACACATCATTATATTTTCCATTATTGATATCATCAAGGTAATTACTTATGGAAGGAATATGAATCATCGATTGGATAGCAGTATTCATATAACAAGTAACACCCTGATTCAATAATCCTATTGGCTTTTTATCGAGGTATTTTTTCTTCCAGCTTTTATTAATTCGGCTGCTTCCATTTGTTCCTTTATCAATAGGCAATTCATTAATCTGGTAAAAACTATCAACGTCAATATTGTCAGAAGCCGACTCTTCGTGATCAGTAGTATTTTCTTTAGCCTCGTCTTGAGGTTGAACTAATGTGGTATTACCTTGAGCTTCATCCGACTTCAAGTCCTCTTTTAATTTTTGTAAGTCTTCAACATCTTCAGATAAGACAGATTCTGATTCTGATTTCTCTTTGGAGTCTGATTTATAATCAGAGTCGGAACTTGATTGATACTCATTAGCTGACTCAAATTCTTCATCTTCATCTTCGTTATCATTATCATTTTCGTCATCCACTACCTTATCGTCCCTATCATTATTTCCGATCTTTGCCAGTTCGATATCTTCGCCAATTTCTTCTCCTTCGTCTTCACTATCACTTAATTCTACTCTTTTTCTCTTCTTAGACTCTTTGGTGATCCCATATTTCTTCCCTGTATAGGCAGCAACTGCTTCTGCCATTGATTTAGGTCTGGATTTCTCTTTTTTAACTTTTAATTCTTTGGCCTTTTCAAGTTTGATATTGCCACTATTAAGTTTTTGTTTCTTATTATTTAATATGATTAAATTTTTATTATCCAACTCTTTAACTGTCTCGATTTTGTTGCTTTGAATAAAACTTAATGGATTATTTAATATTCTGTCAATAAATGGATTAAGACCCGTTTTCTTTTTCTTACTCAAATTTATCATCTTGTGCTTCCTTGTATTCTGTTTGATGGGGCCAATATTTTAGCTAAATTCTCGAGGTTTCCTGGTTTCTGTGCGTTTGGTGGACTATAATCTTATTCCCTATTCCCCTGTAATCTAATCTATGTCGATAGTGTTTTACGATATGTTACGATCTGGGGTCTTTTAGGGATGAGATGGTTTAAAATTTCAGTTTTTTTTCTCTGACATTTTCTCGTCGTGTACTGACCGCTCAACGCGTTGCTGCAAAAAGGTCGTGGGTGAGACACGACTGGTTTAAGACTTTTATGGTGGAAAGTTCAATATACTTATCTTAGAATTTCATAGAAGAATGGCGGATGCTATATGTACTAGATGGTATATACTTTAGTGTAGCTGAGCCCAAGAGCCACCGTCATCTAACTAAAAATCTTACTTTGTACGTCCAACTTGATTAATCTCTTGATCTCTTCTGACATTAACTGCTTTGTCATGTCAGTGATTTGGCTGCTATCTTTGGACTCCTTAGTTTGGAATTTGGGTCTCTTCTTTTGCTTTACCGACATATACTGACTTTCTCGGGGTGTTCCTTCCACTTGAACTCCTCGATCCTCCGTCTGAGTACCTTTATACTTGGAATAAAACTTTGCACCCAATTCTAGTTCTTGCTCCGAGCGCTGTTCTTCTTCAGCTACCTGCTCCCCCACATCTTCATCTTCATCTACATCGTCTTCTTCGTCGTCGTCTTCATCATCGCCGGCCACAGTACCTACTTCGGTATCTGGATCAATATCTTGGTCACCATCTTCTCTATCTATATCAATATCGGCGGTGTCAGACTCGTCTATGTCTTCTTTGAGGTTTTTCAACGTACGGTGCCTTAAGACCCTGAATGTTTCATCGTCGCTATCATCAGTCATTAAATCTTCATGTTTTATTTCGCTACTTTTGGACTTTCTATTCATACTTTTATCAAATAGGGTACTGAACTGATTAATCAATGACAGTTTAGCATACGTCTTCCTATCCATTATAGAGTTGTTTTCCCTCAAAGCACTCAATCGTTGTTTGATTTCCTTTATATTTTGCATTGTATTCATCTCATTGGTTTCCTCTATGTTCCCATCGTTTACAAGTTCGTTTATCCATGTTTCTTCGTTAATTATCTTAAGCAACTCTTCTTCCTTTTTGGTACAGAATAATTCGATATCCAAAGAATAATATTTATTGGAATGAATACCAAATTCGTTTATTTTATCTGCTGCAATTCCTTCCACAGCTTTAAGCTGCTGTTTCTCTTGTATTTGCAAATTCTTAACATAATCATCTGGGAAAGTTCTAAATGCACCAATCTCTATTTCTCCTGCCTTCAAGCTCTTCTTAGGATCAACAACTATAGCAAGATACGGATCTTGGAAGTTTTGGTTCAAACTTTGAGTAGCAACATCGATCCCACTTAACCAACAACCATAACCAGGATGTGAATGATACCATCCAACGATATTTTCGTTGGGTTTAAGCAATTTATGTTTGGTTAAATACGATACCATATATTCGTAGCCTTCCGCTTGTGCATTGACTCTTGTTTCGGTTCCCTCTACTGGTAACCCGTAGACATCATTAACCACTATGGTATTTTCATAAATTTTACCCACCAACATCCCCATTATCTCTATATTCCCTCCTGACACTGCATGTTTGCCCATCTTGATTAATGCTAATGATGATACCGCTACTTTAGTGAAATACTTAGGATCATTCTTCCAGGGCCTGTTCTCCATGATTTTTGCATCATTAATCAATGTTTCGTAGAAATCTCCATCCCTATACTTTACTGTGTGGTCAATGTTATCCACCTTTATTAATTTGCTTAATCTATTCAAATCCTTCATTGATCTATTTGAGAAGTGCGAGTAGAGAAATATGAGACTAAAAGCATTAATATATCACATCACATTCACCTCTAATTATAAGGGTCAAAATTCTTTGACCTAGGATTGAATTTGAACCGATTGAATTTGAACTTGGGTTTTTCAACTTCGGCTTCAGGTTCAATTTCAGCAGTGGTTGGAAGAGTATTAGAAGTTCTATAACTTGAGTTAGTAGCTGAATTGAAACTAGCGGAGTTGGAACTTGCTACCAGGTTGCTGTAAGTCAGGGAATTATAGTTGTTTGACCCTCTGCTCTTGTCGTTCGAGGAATTTGGGTGGGCTGACAAATAATTCGTATTTGAATTTAAATCATAATCTTGGGAGTGATTATAATTGTTAAACTTCTTTTGGCCGCTATTTTCAGGTTTATAACTCCCAGGGATTAAATAATAATCGTATTCCACTTTATTCTTAGAAGGGGTGAATTTTGAGTTTTTCTTTACGGAATTGATAGGCGGTGGTGCCAATAAAAGCCCTTTGGTCTTTTTCTCTCTCAATCCTTTAACTTTATGATCGTGGTATTCTCTATATTGAACATGGATGGTTCGATTATGGAACATGGAATGGTTTTCAACTTCAACCGACCTGGCAGCTGATTTCTCCTTTATAAACCTGATGAATGCAAAGTTGTTGTCATCTCTATTAATTAAATTGATATCTTCAATTTCACCATGTTTACTAAATCTTTGAATCAAGTCATCTTCTGTTACGTCATTACTCAATTGACCAACGAATACTGCAAACTTATCAAACTTAGGCTTATGTAATGAGGATGATCTTGTAGGGTTAAAATCGACATTTTGAGCCCATTCTATTTTATAATTGGAATCATTAGTTAAATTTGCAAAAGCACTAATAGCATCATCCCTATAGACAAATTTGATGAACCAAAATTTTGTCTTGAAATCTTTAGCAAAGAAAGCTTTCCCAAAGATATTTGAGGCGGTGATCTCTTCGATTTCACCAAACTCTGTCATAGCATCTTGAACATCATCATATGAAAAGTAATTTTCAAAATTAATAAATAGGGTTCGGTTAACTTTTGCAGCCTCACATCTTAATTTTCTTCCATTCAAAACACTGTTATGCCCATATCTAATTGCATTGGAGCTATCTTTGTCATTGGTGTACTGAACAAAGGCATACGGTCTATTCAGAGTATCTCTTAAGACCTTTACCGCAGATAAAGCGCCGAATTTTTGGAAATGGTAAGTGATACTCTTGCCCAACTCATCATCAGAAATATCAGAGCGCAAACTAGCAACAAACACACACGCTGAAGGTTTGCCACGAGCTGGGTCCTTATTTTCTTTGTTGTCATCTAGGACTAATGGCATCTTTTTTCCATCTTTGTCAATACTGTGAATTTCACAATTCTTACCGATATTTTCTTCTTCATGAACATGTCCACCTTTGGGGATAGAGACATCGTGTCTGTTGTTATCTTTCTTACTGGAGTCTTCCAAAATAACCAGTTTAGCAAAAACAAGATCTCTCTCTGAACCCTTAGCATCAAAACTAGAACCTTCATCATCAGAAACTCCATGATAATTTACACAAACTCCACCCAGATTATCAGCACATGGAATGGAAATGGATCTACCACCAGAAGCATCTGCACCAGAAACATCTGCCCCAGATTCACTGTCATCTTTAATGAATTCCAAGTCAGCAGAACAGAGCAGTGATTTATCACTTTTTTTTGCAGCCTGTTCAAGCTCTATATTTACTGACATTTGACAGTTGAAGCAACAAATAGTTTGTTATATAATTCCTATTTACTCTCTAATCCTTTGTAATACCCCTGAAACCAAAAAGTATACAATAGTATAACCAGTGTTTCAAATCTAGATTACCAAAAATTTAGATCCTATCTGTGGAAATCTCACTTTATAAATAGTTGCAAAACAGCGGCTAATGCAATTAACTAGTAAAACCACCAGATTGGTGCAATATGCGATAAGTATCATCACAGTAATCATGGCATCTCTTCTACTCAAACAGAACATCACCATTGGTAGTGTTATGGATGAAATAAACCTGTTAACAGGGACTTCGTTTAATGTTTCGACCCCTGTTGTTACCAATTCAATCACTTTAGGGGGCAGTGGGCTAACTATTGTAGACAAAGGGTTGGCGTTAGTAAGCAACAGTGTGGGCGAAACTAAAGTTAGAGTGAACCGATTGTCGTATAGGCAAGTGGCATATTTAGGCGGTATTATGAGTAGTGAACTCGTAGAGAACCTTTTATGGTATACATCAATGAGTTTAGGAATGATTAACACTGGGAGTTGGGATTGTGGTAGTACTTCCAAGTTGTTAACCCAGTATAATATTTCTAATTTCCAGTATGATCTTGAGAGTGTATTTGGTAATATGAGTACTGGTGATGTTCCGGGTCTATTCGATGGAGACTTCAATTCCACTGTTGGCGTCAAATTCAACGATTTGGTATTAAAGTTGAGTAGTAACTGTCAGTCTAACAAGGCAAGCATTGGTTTGACCGCAGTTAATTTTTTCATCTATATCATCACCAGTGGGGTAACCGTCAACTCATTTTATGTATTCTATAAAAGCTATAAAATCTCACAAGGGGAAGTGGAATTGGAATTTGATGATCCATTCACGTTTCCCAAAATCAACCAGTACGAAAAACTTGAACCCGAGGGAACTTCCCTGAATGGAAGCAAAGAAAATGAAATGATTTAGCAATTGGGGAACTAGAATAGTGTGTAGAAGCATATAGCTAAAAGTATATGGCTGAATTCTAACTTTCTACCTCCTGACTTATACAAGGCAGCACACATGTCAGTTGGACTGGGGTCGAAGATTGTGCCTGGGAGGGTAATTGTGGTTGTGACAACAGGATCTGGAACTTCTGAACTCTTTGTAATCACTGCGCTATGAGAACTGGATGCATGAGTAGGCGTAGTGGTATCGTACTCAGTGATGACAACAGGGCGAATGCTGCAGGAAGTACTTTCACTCATAATATAACTCGAAGTAGGGTAGATATAGTAAAACGTAGTAAACCTTGTCACTAAATACTCCAAAACCCGAGTCATATAAATAGGTGTAGTCACCTCTGAATACATCACAGTGGAATAGTTGGTATATTTAAAAGTGGTGACAGGTGCCAACGTGATTAAAGAAGACGACAATGTGATGGATGTTGTTCTCTCAGGAAGAATCTGGGTCAAAACCGAAGTGCTTGTAGACTCATAAAACACCGTAGAGGTCGACGTGAACCCAAAGCAGACCAGATTGACAGGCACGGGTTCCTTTTCTGTTGTAATCGGAGCAGGATCAAAAGTTGCAGCTGATGTGATAGATAATTCTTTGGTATTTTCAGCAGTAGTCGAAGGGGCAGTATTGGCAGGCAAATTACCAGCTGAACTAATGCTAGACTTGCTAGATAACCTACTAGATGACTTACTAGAAGACACCAGGCTCGATACACCAGCTCTAGTAGTTGTAGCAGGGGGTTCAGGGTTACTGAAAATGGGCGGGAAAGTTATAGGCGTAGCAGGGGTGGTAACCGCCACGCAATCAGGACAATTATCGAACTCAGGGTTGATCTGGGGTTAGTAATTGCATTGCTTCAACTATGCGTGGAGCAGTACGACAAACTCTTTCAGCCAACAAGACTGTAAATAAATAGAAGTATAACATTAATGCTGCAAAAAAAAATTCCTCACAAAATAGAATCTCTTCACGTGAAGAAGTTCGCGAGGAAGAAAACGGCAGGAACAAAACAGTAGAAGAAAACCGTAGCAGCAGACCGTAGCAGAAAACCGTATTCTGCTCCAGGGCGCCAGTGCTGTGTTAATTCTTGCTCTACGACAATTTGGGCATTGTCATGTTGCCTGTTTGCAATTCAGTGGCTGGTTGGCTGTAAGCACCTCTAGTCTAGTTCTACATCCAGTGCAAAAGTCCCTTAATTTTATTCCATATGAATCTAGAATCTAGAATCTAGAACTCTCGCTAATTACTAACTAGCACTAAACCAAACCTTCTATCGGTTGTATCCTGAGTTTTTCCGTGAAGATTAAGGTATTTGTTGCAATATGTGGTCACATCTTAACCCGGGGCTAGTCGGTGCGAAGCCCAGTAACAATATAGAACAAGGACGAGCGCCTGCGCCACCGCCATGGCGGTGAGTATCGCGGTGGATATGGCGGTAGGCATGAAAAACTTGTGTGAAGGTTCTCCACATATTGTGCGCGACATTTCAACGGTTGCCCCTATGCTGCTATGCTGTGGCATAACTTAACATAATCTAGCATACAATAACAGAGGGCACTCAAATAGCATATGAAATTTATTGAAATCATTTATTCACATTATCAACCATCTAGATTCACCAATTCACTAAACTATTGTAATTTATCAAAACATTACTTGTGTTGTTATATACATCGTTTCAATCTTATAACTAGCACTACGCGACATCCGTCATCTCACTGAAACTCCCCACTTAAAAATTCTCACCAACAAAGGATACCTTATCGATAAGACAGTGCAGATCTGACGCTGTTAAACTATCAATAGTTATAGAAATAGGTCCTATATATTAGATACAAGTTTATAGGACAAGAGCCTAACATTCTTGAAGTCCAGGTTATTTTTTGATAGTAGAAGTTGTGTTGAGATACTAACCGACTAGGCTTTTAAGTTAGATTTGAAAGTATCTGTTTGTGTTATAGATTATTAATACAACCACCTTCACATAACAGATAATATTTACCACAAAGAATATTTATTGGCAAGAACATTTATCTAGAAAGAATATTTGGAAGTATATTTTTGTATTATAAATATTGCCTTTGCCTTAACTCCAGTTAATACTTAACAAATCGCATCACCAAACATAACTGTTTTCATACCATTATAATATGTCCCTAAAAGACGATGAAGGCCCCGATGCCTTGAGCAAGAAGGATCCAAACTCAAGGCCTTACAAGTGTCCTATGTGTGATAAAGCTTTCCATAGATTAGAACACCAAACAAGACATATAAGAACTCATACTGGTGAGAAACCTCATAGTTGTAATTATCCTGGTTGTTTCAAAAAATTTAGTAGGTCTGATGAGTTAACCAGACATTCCAGAATCCATACTAATCCGAATTCAAGAAGAAATAAGAATTTGAATAAGAAAAAGCAAGAATTACAAGCTCAACAAGTTCAAAGTGCTTCGGTGTCCAACCCCACAATTCAACCTTTACAACCACTGTCACTTCTGACCACTGCAGAGTTGAGCTCTTCCCCCAACCAGGCTTCAGGTTCTATAGACCCTATTCCAATCCCGGTACAAAAAACGTCCCCTGTAGTGGGTCAAATTTCTCCTTCAAGCCAGGTCCAGGCTGCTGCTGCGGTATTGATAAACCCAATTCCAAGATCCGCCACGCCTAAAAACTTGAATAACGGCTTCAACAATTCAAACAATACGCCCGTGTCGTTATCATTAAGTCCTAATCAATCGATTACTTCAAGTCCAAATGTCAACTATAACCCACAGTTTAAATTCAACCCATCTCAAGAAGAATTGTCAAAGATCAAATCTATACAGTCTGATGACGATAATCATAACAATTTGTCCAAGTCAAACTCCAACTTATTCTTGAACTCTCCAATCAACAAATCTGTCAGCAATAATTCTACTAACATTGACATTTTGGCATCTGTGTCTTCACAAGAGTTGAATAATCTAAACTCCAAATCTTTGCCTTCATTGACTGATTATTTCAAAGCTTCCGTGTCCAATTCATTTTCCACGAACAACTTACAATATTTGTCGAATTTGGCTGTTAACCAATATCATGCCAAACCCAAACTCAATACATTATCTACTTTGAAAAGAATGACTCCTTTGGATGCTCACCATGCTTATAACAACCATAGTAATCCTCACACCAATCAACCACCACAGCCAGCTTTCAGCAATAATGGAATCTTGCAAGATTCTGATTTGGACTATGTCAAACAAAGATTAAAGAAATCAAGACCTAATTCACCTAACCTTTCCGCCAAAAATTTCACTTTACCTAATTCCCCTGTTTTAGGGTTGAGTTCAGCCACAACCCCTATACTATCAGCTAATAACAGTTCCACCAATTTAAATTCATATTTCCAAATCAACAATAGTAACCACCAACCAATACAGACAAACAATTCACAAAATAGCAACGGCAATACTAGTAGTGGAGAGGATGAAAATAACCTACCTAGTATAAGATCTCTAAAATTGGACTTGCCAACAAACCTATCAATACCACGATATAGAAGATTAAGTTCGAATGACGGCAAATCTGGACACTTTAGAAACATTAAGGCTGAACCATGATTGTATCATTTGTTCACAGAGGAAATGGGCTGTATTATAGATGTATAAAATGTATACTATCATCATATCTAGAGTTTAATACGAATTCTATATTTTTTCTACTGATCTAAATACCTACTGACCATATTTCAGCTTCATCCTCTATTCTGTCACTGAAAACAGTTTCATCATCTCCTCCTTGTTCGATTCTTTCTTTTTCGACCTTAGCCAATCTCATTGCTACTCTCTTGGTGTAATCGTTGACCGATCTTTGGACAATATTGATGTTGAACTCTTCCACCTTGATGGTTTCTTTGTCCTTGATCCAGTTGTTGAAGATTTCATCTGTTTCTGTCAATTTCAATACTGCTAAATAACATTTTTCAGCAGCCAACTTAACAGGAATGATTGGTGCCCTTACATTTGCAAATATCGTAGGAACAACAATGTCTAAGTTGTTTTCAATAAACTCATACTTCAATCTGCCTACAGTTCTTAACACCACTATTGATAATCTTGCGGTATTTGGAGAATCGGCATTGTGTAAATTGATCAATTTACACAATTGGTAAACCAACTTGTTGGACTGTTCCTCCTTTAATGCCAAATCACCCAACAAAAACTTTCCCATGGCCAATACTGAATTGTCCAAAAGATAGGTATCTTTCTCGTCACTACAGGCTATGATATAGTCAATGATTTCATCAACCAAGTTGATCAAATTGGAATTCCCTTCTTTTAAGAAGGCATTGATTCCAATGATTCCAAATCTTTTCGTGCTTATCGAGTTATCAGATTCCAAAATCTTTGTTTTGACAATGTTGGTGGTCTCATCTACGTTCAAGATCTTTGATAATGTACCCAACAATTTAGCGTATTGAATGTTAATTTTCCCTTTGGAGACCAACATTTCATCTTCTATCAAGTTCATGATATTTTGTTTGGTGGTTTCGTTCAACTTGTCTCCTGATTTGTTGATGATTTCCAACAATGCTTTCAACATGGTCAATTTGATGTCTTCTTCTTCGGAATTCTTGCATCCACTGATCAATTCTACGATCAACGAGTCGATTCTAGGTTGGAACTTGATCAATATACCCAAACCAGTGACGGCTCTAGATCTTAATTCATCATTACTAGGGTCATTCAATAATCTAACAAACGTTCTTTGTAATTGTGGGATAAAAGGTCTTAAAAATTGAGGGATCTTCAATAACAAGTTGTTGATTGCTACCAATATACCTGATTTGATATTGGAGTTGACTTTTTCACCTATAATTCTGATCAAAGGACCCGTAATGGTGGTGGAGAAAGGTTTCAATATATCGCTAGGGGTTTTCTCAATGATATCAGCTATACCAATGGCACTTAATTCCTTCTGTTCGTTATTACCATACATCAACCCTTGCAAGAAGATAGGCAAGATACAACTTGGTCCTCTTGGCAATTTGAAGGCATCCAATTCCTCTCCTTTAACTCCCACCAACATCAATGACTGTTGGGCTGGTCTTACTAAACGTTCCAAGTTTTCCTTTGGTTGGGCCTTCACCAAGGAAGTAAGGGCTTCAAAGGTTCCTTTAACTACCTCAGGCGATTTGTCACCCAATGATAAAATAAATGAAGAAATCATATCATTGATGTAGATAGAGTAGTCCAATGTAGTAGATTTGAAGAATTCACCTAACCTTTCGAAAATAACGGCACGTTTATGGTAGTCTTCGTGTTTGGTCAACGCTAATAAGGTTTGCATCAAAGGATTGACCCCGTCGTTATCAGTGATAGAAAGTAAGACTTGATCGAATGATGACTTGATGAAGGAGATTTCTTCTTCTTCGCCTTTAGCTTGACTAGCTAAGATAAGATCAACAAAAGTATTGACAATTAGCGTCAACTTCTTGTATAATGCATTACCAGCAACAGAAGCCAAAGAACTCAACGCTTTAATCTTGAAGGTATCAATCGGAGGTGACAATAATGTTGGGATAAGAATTGGGAAAATGACATCAGATTTGGTGGACATGATATCTTGCAATGCTAACAAAGCATATTCAGAGTCGTCAGACTCTAACATCTTCAATAATTTCGGAATGATGTTGTCTATGACCACTTTACCTAACTCAGTTTGTAAGATATCGAAACATCCAGCTGCTGCATTTCTGACATTGGCAGATGGGTCAATCAACGTTTGATAGGTGATTGAAAGGAATGTGTCTTGATATTCAATTAAACCGTCTTCATTAGTAGACTTGACCAACTCGATAACAGCAAAACAAATACCTTCCTTGATGTTTTCATCATTAGTATCTAACAATGAGATCATATTTGGTAAGATGGTTGATAAAGAGTTGGAACCCACTCTCTTGACCATTTCACCCAAGGTAGTAGCACTGATTGCCTTTTCAACTTCATCATCACTTGATAATCTTTTAATCACCACTTCAATCAACTGTGGTAAGATTTCTTTGATCATTCTAGGAGTGTTGGATACCAAGGCCTTCCAGATATCAACCGATTTGTTTCTGACAACGTTGTTAACATCACTTCTACAAACGAATAATAATGACAACACCTTGTCTCTACGCTCTCTACCTAAGATTTCGATCAAGGATTTGTTGATTTCTCCGTTGACCTCCAAATCTTCGGCTTCTTCTTCTAACAATTCATTCTTTCCTGAAATACCAGTGACTTGGAATAACAAATCACCCGTCAACTCAACTGAAGACAATCTGATTCTATAGTTAGAGTCATTCAAACCATTCTCCAATTCTGGCAACAACAAGTCGATGGCTATCTTAGCGTAATTCTTGACTATCAATCTACCTGATCTCAATGCCATGTCTCTGATTTCCTCGTCAGTGTCGGCCAAACCCATTAAAATCGGTGGGATGATTTTGTTCAAGTATGGGGCAAACAGAGCACCGAAACAAACAGGCAAATACAATAACAACGGCATGAACCCGGCTCTTATGTAGTTCTTGGTGTGTTTGGCATTGGCCAAAATGATTGGTAACAATTCATCCAACTTACTCAATCCTAAACCACATATAACCTCACTCAATGCCTGGGCACTACCCAATCTGTCACCCACCTTGGTTTCGTCTTGTAAGTTACCTAACAATTTAGGAATCAAATCTGGGAATTGGTCCTCGCCTAATTTCTCAACCAACGACCCCAAGGCTCTGGCCGCAGTGGCCCTGGTGGAAGGAACTGGGTCCACCATACTGATTTCCAACTCTTGGATCAAAGAGTTCAAGTATGGTTTCAAATCTTTGGCATCAACCAAGATGGCCATGTTACCGACGATTTGACAAGCCTTACGTTTGGTTTGGGCCGATCTGTCTTTCATACCTCTGTGTATAACGTGAATAATCAACGCCAATGAAGGTCCGTCAATGTAGTGCACGAACTGGGTCTTGATCAACTTATCCAAGGCTTCGTCTGTGTGTTTGGTTGGATCACCAATGGCTTGAATCAAAGTAGGAACGATCTTTTGGATCTCTGGATTACGGATAACCTCTCCGAAACGTTTAAGGGACTGGTCGGCCGCTTTTCTCACTTCTTTATGGGTATCGTTCAAAACACCCACAATTTCTGGCACAATAATTGACAAAGACGAGGATAACTGCGCTGGGTCCAAGTAGGCCATGGCACCCAACAATTCTACAGAACCCTTCTTAGATCTCCATGCAATCTCGTCCAAGTTGGAAATTGCAAGCGGAATCAACTTCTTCACACCAAAACTGGTGGTATTCGACATGATAGTTTTCGCAGCCTTATCAGTTGCGGCTCGAACTTCTGGCACTTGGTCACCAAGCAACTTCAATATAATTGGTAAAATCTCTATAACATAAGGCTCGAAAAACTTGCCCAAGTTATAAGATAAGGTTTGGAACACCATAGATACCGATTCACGCTTTATTGGAGACTTTTTGTCTTCCACTTCGTCGGTCAAAGTTCTCATTATGTCGAATTCGGTTAACGACTTGATACCAAGACCTTTTACTATACCAGAAATACCGTATGCACATCCCATTCTGACCGATTTGGAGTTAGATTCCTTGAACAAGTCCTCAAATAATCCATCGAAGAACGATTGGATTGCTTCTTTAGAGAACAATTTGATGATTGTGCTCAAACACTTGGAAATAGCAGTCTGCACAGACTCACTTGGTGTCTTTAAGGTTGCCAACAATCTGCTGATGATAACCTCGATACGCTTGTCATCTTTGGTCAAATGCTGACCCAATGAACCGTATAAGATAACCACAGACTCCTTGATTTTGTTTTCTTTGCTTTCCAAACCGGTTTCAAAGATTGGAATCAAACCTTCAATCTTAGGCAAATCGAAATGGTTGATGATTTCGATCCCGGAATCTTGTAATTCTTGACGGGCCAAATCATTTTTGTCGTTCAAAGCACCGTCGACAAAGAACTTAAATATTTGTTCGATGTTAGCACTCGAGTATAATGGAGTCAACTTCTTCAACACCAAAGCAATGGTAGATCTCATTTCCCATCTGTCTTTGTCATTGATCGAAGTCTTGATGATTAATCCGAACTCGTCTAACTTAGGTGGTGGTGGTTTGGAATATGTCTCGTAGGTCGACATCAAAAATTCTAAATACTTGTCCATAGTTTCTGGATACTTCAGCAAAGTATCTACGATAGTATCAGCAACAGCCAATCTGAGAGCAGAATGTTCTTGAGCTCCAAATTTGGATAAGATTTCGTAGTGACATTCGTCATTTGCAGACAAATTATTCTCCAGCCATATAGTCTGAGAGATCTTGCTGATTTGTTCGGTTGGATCGTGATAGGTGATCCACAATTCGTTGCAATAATCGTTTTCGAGATCGTTCAATTCGAACTCGGAGTCCAAAATTTCCAAAATAGTCAGCTTGATTTGGTTATCAGGGGTTATTAAGTTATCAAACAAGATTTGAAGGTCATCTCTGGAGTAATTGATGGAAATATTCGACAGAATGGCGTTGAAACATTCCTTTATGATTTTGAATTTCGAGGGGAGTTTCATCAACTTGATCAATATTTTCAACGCTTGGTTCCTAGGTAACAATTCGTTGGTAAACAACTCAGCGTTGTTGGATAATATATCAACTGATAACATCAACTGTTCCTCCTTTGGGTCTTCGTCGACGAATTCAGATGTAGTAGCCATCTTTTTGTCGCTAACCTTGGTCAGATACTCGAATCCCGTAGCCAAAATATGGTAAATGAATGGATATATGTATGATAATGTGATCAAGTTCACGTTTGCCTGATCAGTCATGAATTTCACTCTAAACAAGATCTTGGAAATAGTCGAATCGTCCCATTCTTCGTTCCCATAGATTTTAAGAATGTTTAAACCTACCAATCTTCTGAAGTTGAAATCAAGCTTAGTACACGATGACAAATTGAGGAAAGTATCGGCGAAGTTTGGAGTTATGGACTTGACTAGGTTGTAGTTTGGAAGCAATATTCTTGAAAACAAATTCACCAAGTTCGGATACCAAAGTTCGATGTTGGTGTCGAAACTACTCGAAATGGCGATAAGCTCATCAATGATATCCAAATTCTTGACTAGATTGTTGACCTTTCTAACTACACTTGCTCTGATATCATTTTCTTTGGCCAATTGTTCGTTGATCAACTTTTGCTCTTCTCTGCTAACCTTTTTCAACTCCTTACGTAAATCGCTCTCCCATTTTTCAGTCTCGTAATTTTTGGAATTCTTGTTCAAGTCTTTGGTCTTGAGAACATTCACCACAGGCAAATCCGAAGTGTTCTTCCAAATCTTGATCGACAAATCATCCAAGTCAACGACTTGTTGAAATTCGGACGAGAACACGCCTATCAAATTTGGAATCATAAGATCAGGGACAACGAAACATAACTGGCCAATGGTCTTAAGCCCACTATCATATAATGGATGGTCTGGGATTAAGATTTGTTCGAGTAATGATAAGATATCGTTGAAATTGGAGGAAAGAAATGATCTCACGTCCAAACTAATCAACTGCGATAAGCCGATCCATGCATTTTTCAACCCGACTTTGCTGTAGTTTGCTATCACCATCAACTTTATGGAGTTATATTCGATCAACTTCTTGATGACAACGTTTACAGCCTTGAAATCAAGCTCTATATCTTCGATGTTACCTGATATTGTGTCAAACAATGAATCAGTGATGGCTTGTGCATTTTCTTGGGTAATGAAGCCAAGTCCTTCGCGTCTTGAACTGTATGGGACAGACTTTCCACATAATAGATGGAGAAAGGATGAGCACGGAGCCAATTGCGATAATGCCTTCAAAGCCCATGCGATGTCACTGGCGTCAGTCAACTTGGTGATGATTTTCAATGATGTGATGGGAAATTTGTCGTTGGTTACCACATCTTGGACAAGATCGATATTCAAGCTGTTGATGGAGTTCAAGTAGATGGTGATGAACACACAGGCAATACCTTTGTTATTGACCATCAAAAGAGGGGCATTCAAGTATTCCTTGAGTGTCGGATTGAAGTCAAGTTTAGACAACTCTTTTATAGGGAACTCGCCTAGTTTGAGGAACCATAACCTTCTTAAATTGAGCTTTTTGTTTGCTAACCCTGAATTGATGAGACTGATGTGATCATTGGTGGGCTCGGTGAGATTTGATAAAAATGCATGGATCAAGAAAAGTAAATTACTTTCGTTTGCTTCTTTCTTGATTAAAGGAACGATCAACTCAACGTCTAATTTCATTTGACTTAACAATTTGTAGACTAATAGTTTACTGTCAGGGTTACAAGACTTACTCAAGTCTAACAATTCGTTGCAGTTGCTGAAACCAATCGAAGTAAGGGCGTTATAACATTCTACTCTGACTGTCTCCTTCGAATTCTTCAAACCATTGACTATCTTAGTGATGAATTTGGCATCGTCTATCTCAACCGTTAAGGACTTCAAAAAGTTAGGAATATAATAACCTAAGGAAAGCTCACTATTTTTCATGATCAACTTTTCAAAATTGGTCAAAAAGAGACCAACGTTGTCTTTATTAACAAATTCAGTAATGAAGGAAGAAAACAACTCCAAAGAATATTGAGGAATAGGATTTTTCAAGTCATTGGCTAGTTTATTAAAATTCTCAATAACTCTATCAGTATTGTTTGAAATATAATTATGCAAGTCAGGTTTTGAAGGCTGTAAGTCAATGGCAGCTTCAATCATAATCGATATAGCATTGATGCTAAAATTCTTGATGAAAGTATCAATAATATCATTATTTAAGATCGTTGAGATTGAAAATTTGATGTTTGAAATCACAGATTTAAAAATTCTTGAATTACGAGCAACGTCTTTCGAATCTATAGCTTTGAATTCGAATATTTTGTTCAGTAAATTGTCTAAAATGGTGATATTGAAATGGTTTTCCATAATAAGTATGTTGAGCCAATTTAAAAGTGTAAGATAATCGGAAAGGGCATAGGCACTTTTGGTTACTTTTTCGGCAATGAAAGCTTCTACGACTTTAGCCTGACCGTTCTTAATATACCATGTTAAAATATCATCGACTTTAGACCTGGAAATTGGATCTTGGTAATAATTAAAGGTGGATAATAATATCACCAACAATTCATTCTTATCTTCCAACAGAGGCAATTGGGCCTCTAGTTCTTTTAAGTAGGGTACTCTGTCGCTGTGTAAAGAGCTGAGAAGTTTTATTTGATCAACCATCACACTTCTTCTCGATTTTTAAGCCCTAAACTTAGCTTTGAAACTGTTAAACTGTTAGTACTAAATCAAGACTCATTCTCAAAAACTTTTCAGTCGTGTGCACACCGGCAAATTTTTTGCAATCGCCTTACCCGGACAGACACAAAGTATTTAATGAGAAAACTGAAACCAACGAAAGGTATCAACTATACCAATCGATGAAGAGTACTTAATCCGCTGCAGATTACTCAGAAACCAGTATTCTTACAGAATATTAGGGGACTGGGCGCTGTGGACAACATCAAGGTCACACCACATTAATTGATGCAGAGTCTGAGGTTGTAGGGTTGATCGAATCTATAGATTGTCATTGACTGATTGGTAGTTGATTGATATAATCTACTGAGTTACAAGTTACTGTTTGGATTTATTGTAATTAAATAGTAAGTTGTAGCTGTAAATTATACAAGGCAAGTAAATCAGTCGATTCACCCATATTAAAAGTCACACGAGAGGTATATCAAGGCAAGATAGAACATAGAGGCCATGAACAAATTCACAAGAGAAACCTTTATTACCCTAATAAATATCTATACGTAAATCATAACTTTTCTATACAGTCGTCTTTTATTCATGTTTAAAGCAACATCTGTTGCCGTATCTGCAATTACCATATTTTTTCCAATTAATACAATCTTTTGATCGATAATTATTAGGTCTTTTAACCCTTTTCAATTCGTTTTCTCCATGAGCAAATTGACATTTGTTTCCGTAAGGACAATAATTTAGTTTAATAAAAGAATCACATAATTCTGTTTTGTATAATTGAGTGTTGATAGGCTTTTTATCATCGCTATCAGTACTATCAGTAGTACTTTTATTAGAAACCGGAACTTCTGCAGTATTCAAAGTATGCAAATTGTTTAAAGTATTCAAGTTATTCAAGTTCAAATAAGTTGAAGAATTTGAACTTGAATTGGTATTGGAACTGCTATAAGGATTTGAATATGAATAATTGTTGTTACTTGAATAATTTAATGAAAAGTGACCATTGGATAACAGGCTTTTCGCAACAATATCAGATGATTGGGAGTTGTTGGAAGAAATCTTTGACAAATCATTAGACCAAATGTTATAATCAAGTGAAGACTTGGTGTTCCATAAATCAGATAATAAATCGTTGTTATCAAAACTATCGAACTGCATTTTAAAACCGCTTTTCTATAACCACTTGCTAGATGCTGTCAAACTTATGTATTGAATTTAGTATGATATCTTTAAACTAGTGTTGACCTAGTTGAATGTCTTTAATCAAGGAAAATAGAACCCTTATAAAGTAACTTGAAATTTATTAAATTTTCAGTGTCAGAAATGGTAATATTTATATAAAAAGTGCTCTGATAATTGTTCCGGTTATCGGTTTTTAACAACTGAAAAAAAATGAACCAATAAATAAAAAATCAGAAGACCCAAAAGTAACACAACTAAAAGTTAAAAATGATGAAATATAATTCAAAATAACTCGATTACTGTATTATTAGATTATTTAGTTTCAAACCCTATTGGATTTTATCATCTATTTATACAAATGGAGGGGATTAGACAGACAAACAAAAGTTGATAAAAAAATTAAATGGCTATATAGATGTCGCAACGTTGTCGTTTTTGTCGATTTGTCTACATCATCTGAGAGAATAGAGCCACTAATAGCTTCGTATGCAAACGCTAGAGCGAGCCAATAGTGGGAAATTGCAATTAATTGGACGATTCGGGTTATGGCTGTGGTTTTAGATGTAGTTATCGTTATTTGATACCAGTTATAGTTGTAGTTCTAACGATTTATGTAGAGAGTGTGTTCTCCTCCTTAATTCTGGTGCACCATCGGTGATTCCGAGTTATTTTCTGTGGCGTTGGACCAACTTGGGCCTAGCTAGGGCGAAGTCCATTCTGACTGTGGTGGTGCGACGATGGTATAATGGTGGTGCGATGGTGGTGGTATAGTGAGCCATTCGCTGGGCGGACCTACTAGTGCACAAGTTCTCCTCATTTGTGTTCTCCTCATTTACTCAACATCGGGTTTTATCGTCCATTCGTTGCTTTTGGTGCTGATGTTGGTCCGGTGGTGGTAAATATGGTAGCAATGGTGGGTGGGTGCTAGAAATGGTCTCCGCATCGGTTCTCCTATCATCTGTTACATCAGCTATATTTGTTAGTTATTGTGACGGTAAATAGTACTACTTTGGTAACTAGTACTTAGGTAAATAGTACTACTTAGCTACGACTTAGCAACTCTGGTTCATTACTAGGTGTTGGTTGTCCATTAGCAGTACTATTTGCGGTGCTATTTCATGTTTTCTACCATTGCAGTACCATTTCTCGCCATTTACTACCATTTCTCACTATCTCCTTCCATTTCTCACTATCTCCTTCCATTTCTCACTATCTCCTGCCATTTCTCACTATTTCGCATCACTTCATCTCATTTTGTGTATCGCGTAAACATCGCGTTAGTATGAATAACAACCTAGATGTCCAATCACGATGGGTAACAAGGTCCAAAAGCTACCTACCAAACTTGCAATGCATTGAAGTATTGAACAAGTTCACTGCTAATGACGAATTTTCGGTGTTACTTAGTTCTTCCGCTACAAGAGTCCCCATATCACCCATACGATCCCAACTAAATCATACATCAGCTCCACTGAATCTGTCTGATTCAATAAACTCCCTGTCAAGAATTATAGGTAGTACTCCAGATAATACATTCGCTGTTCCGGCTGCTGCTCCGGTTTCTGCTGCAAATTCAATCGTTCCTTCTCGTATCAATGTAAATACAATCCCATCAAACGCGAAGGCCATTGAGATGCCTAAAAAGCTGATAAGAGAAGATAGTGATGATGAGCTTGATTCACTATTAAGCAAGCGTCAAAGACTTCTGTCAAATCATTTATCTAATGTGGTTCCTCGTAAAAGTCAAATTTCCGTTCCTCCTAATAGAATACTAAGTCAAAATAACCAGATCTCAAATCAGCATACTACACGGTCAATACCAAGCCCACATAATACGTCAAACTCCCTTAATAATGAACAAATCTTAATGAAATATATCAAACTATTGACGAATAAAAGTAACCTACTCACTCAGAGGTATACTATTTTTGAATCTTCTTCTATATCTTTAGATGACAAGAATAAGTTTATCAGCACCCAATTTACGCCTCAATTCGATCTGATAGAAGCTAAACTTAACAAATTATCGAAATTGTTGCCATTAAATTTAAACGAAGTTGATGATTCCGTTGATAATATAATAATAAACAATAATCCTATACTTGCCTTCAAAAGTGTGGAAAGATCAAATTCATATAAACAATTAGTTGAACCAGACAACGATCCATTTGATGAGTTTGATAACGAACCTCCAATTGATTCACACAGCCTGGCACAACGGTCGGTACTGAATTTGTCTGAAATGAATGCATCTGAGAAGTCATCTAACGAAGATTTTGAAATCACCCAAGTCAATGATGTGAAAGTGATTGAATTGTCTTCTGATGATGAACTTTTGGCTCCTCCTAGCAATATAGCAAATAGAAGTATTCATTCTTCTCCGAGTGTGACATCGCCAGTCTTTACCAGACCCAATCCTCCAGTGTCACCTCCACGTCTTGCATTCGGTTCTCAAGAGTTAGAAGACGAGTTTGGGGCCCATGAAATGGATGGATTGATGACCCCCACCCAGGAAAGAGATGATGATGACACCGATCTCAGCGGTTTTATAGCTGACAATAATACCCAAGAAGACTTCACTTTTAACTATGGCAGTGCAGCCGAATCTGTAGACGAAAGTGGTAATGAGACTAACCAGTCAGATAATGAGCTGGAAGTTGAATCAGATAAAGATTTCAGGATAGATAAATCCGAATTGGTAGATTTGAAGTTAAGCCAGGATGTTGCAGAAAATTTTGGTATTGACTATGATGATTTCGATCTAAATACACAACTAAATGATGAAAGAGAGGTGAATTATGAAGTTATTGAAATCACTGACGATGAAATATCTGACGATGATATCACTGATTACCAAGCCCCTTATATCAAACCAGACCCTGAAAACTTACAGCCCAAGGCCTCTGCAATAGATGATGATGATTTTGAAATGTTTGATGATTATGATACCACCACTTCCAATGATATCATTTCAGAGCAAATACGTAGTTACCCGGGTAATGAGTCTTTGATTCGTGAAATCTATAAGAAGTTGAATACCGCTTTCAAGTTGACAAACTTCAGATCCAACCAATTTGAAGCCATTATTAACTTTCTAACAGGAAAAGATGTTTTTGTTTTAATGCCTACTGGTGGTGGAAAGTCTTTATGTTATCAACTACCATCGATTGTTGATCCCAAAACCATCTCCATTGTGGTATCACCATTGATTTCGCTTATGCAAGATCAAATCAATCACTTAACCGCTAAGGGAATCAAGGCAGGGATGATCAGTTCTAAGAACAATGCTGATGAACGACGTGAAATGCTTGACTTATTCAAAAACGGGCAGTTGAGCTTGATATATTTATCGCCTGAAATGATCAATCTGTCAGGACAAATCCAAAGAATCATCAATTCCTTACATGAAAGAGGATTGTTGAAACAGATTATCGTTGATGAAGCCCACTGTATTTCCAGTTGGGGCCATGATTTCAGACCAGATTATAAAGGAATGAATTTCTTCAAAATCAATTATCCACGTATTCCTGTTATGGCGTTGACAGCTACAGCAAACGATAAAGTCAAACTAGATATCATTCATAACTTGAAAATGAATAACCCTGTGATATTGAAACAAAGTTTCAACAGAATTAACCTTATGTATGAAATTCGATGGAAGAATTCAGCTTACTTGGACGAAATCAAAAGTTTAATAGTAAGTAAATTCAATAATCAAACAGGTATTATATATTGTCACTCAAAGCAATCATGTGAACAGACTAGTGAAAAGTTGAACCAGTTTGGTTTGAATACATCCTATTACCATGCAGGTATGGCTACCCAAGATAGATTCAAAGTTCAGGAAGACTGGCAGGCGGAAAAGATTAAGGTAATATGTGCAACCATTGCATTCGGAATGGGTATAGATAAACCTAATGTCAGGTTTGTTATCCATTCGTTTATTCCAAGAAATTTAGAAGGATATTACCAAGAGACTGGTAGAGCTGGTCGTGATGGATTGAAACTGAGTTGTATCATGTTCTACTCGTATAAAGATGCAAGGAATTTACAATTGATGATTCAAAAAGATTCAGAATTAAGCGACGTAACGAAAGAAAGCCATTTGGTTAAGTTAAGGCAGGTAATCCAGTATTGTGAGAATATTCATGATTGTAGAAGGCAACAAGTATTGCAATATTTCAACGAAACATTCAATAAGTCCAACTGTCATGAAAGCTGTGATAATTGTATGAATAATAAGGCTAATTCTATTGAATTGGTAGAAAAAGATGTCACAATGATTTGCAAAGAAGTTTTGCAATTAGTTCAAGAAATTGAAAAGCAAAAAGTAACCCTTTTGTATTGTCAAGATATTTATAAGGGTTTGAATCACTCTAAAATCACCAAAAATGGCCATCAAACATTGAAATATCACGGTAATGGGAAGAAATTGGATAAATTGGAATTGGAAAGAATATTTTTCCACCTTATAAGTGAAGAATGTTTGACTGAATATTCAGTAATTAGGGGAGGATTTGCATCCAATTATGTGAAATTGGGTAAAAAGGCTAATGAAGTATTGTACCAGAATAAAAAAATCTTGATTAAGTTTGGTAAGTCTAAGCAGGCTAGTAATAAACCCGGTACTATTTCGGGTAATGGCTCTCTAACTGAATCCGTAGGGTTTGTTAGTGCTAAAACTAATCTACCAATGGCAGTTCCAGATAATCATATTGTCAAAGCATTCAAAGAGTTAGAGTTGGTCAGATTGCATACAGGTAAGCAATTAAATTTTAAAGATAGTAATTATGTGATCAGTGATGACAGTTTATGGGCAATCTCAAGAAACCTACCAATAAGCCAAATAGAATTTAACAAGTTCACCGATGAACGTGAGCAGGGATATTGGATAAACTTCCGAACTAAACTCAATGAACTATATAATGAAAGAAAGTCAAAAAATGCAAGAAATAATTCTCGAGGCAACTCAACAAGGTCAAAAAATTCCAATGCAGAAGCGAATAATAGAAGTTATAAGAAAATCTATAAAAGAACTGGACAAAAGTCTCAAAGGAATTCCCAAAAATCCAAGTCCCAAAAGACCTCACAAAAATCCAAAAGCCAAAAGTCAGGTAAATCAACATATTTTAAATCTAAGGCAATGCCAGTTTAAGGTTTTATTAGTTAATAGTTTATAGTTTATACAAAATAAAATAATACCATTAATAAAGTAACAAGTCATACAATTTTTATTCCCAGCAAATAAAGTTTCAAAAAAACATGGCAACTTTATACGGTAGTAGGAATATTTTTTTGTTTCCTCACCTAAACCTTAATCTAATTGAACCCTTGAATAACAATCGATTTCCGTTATCTATATGTAAGAATAATCTGTAGTAAAAGCTTAATCCATGTTACAGTGAAAGATTTTGCTAACAAAAACAAAGATCGATTTGGATAAAGTTTCAGGATGGGGTAGCATTGAAGATATTTGTTGATATATAAGGTTAAAGCTAAAAATCATATGAAATTCTGACCAGAATTTTAAATGTCAAATTACTAATTTGATGATAAATAGCAAATCTACATATTAACATCAATATTATATAATATACCAAAAAAAAGGGTTAGTAAAAGTAGGTATAAAGTTTGAGGCGAACCCTAAAGAGAGCGTAAAAAGAATCTTGAACGGAATTGTACTTAACCCGTAGAATGAAAAAGGCGCTTACCCAATGAAAGAACGCTTTAAATTTTAATACTAGTTAATCTGAATCAGGAATACTATTTCGAAACTCACAGATTAAGTAGTAGTGAGTCTCAACTAGATATTACTGTTGATAGTTGAAAATCGACATTTTCACGACACCCCAGTTTTTGGGTCAGGTTCAATATTTAAGTCGTCCCTCAAGGGTGCTAACGGTCGTAGGAGATCATAACCAATGTCACTGTAGGTTTGATCTGGGATTTTCCTAAAAAGGACACGCTAACGCCCAAATAAAGTTTAGGTTTAAGCTCATTGGGGTTTGAGTTTTAGCTTGACAAGTTTTTATTTTTTAAAACCCCGTCCATGATTATTGGTATGAACCATAAAAGAATGAACGGTGATATTGTGGGAAATGAGAATGAGAATGATAGCGAAAAAAAGGAGTGTAGACAATTTTTAAAGGGATTAGGGTGTCGTGTAGTAACTTGAAACCAGTTAATGATAAGGCTAATATCAACTACCAAAGTGGGGCATTTGAACTTATAACATATCTAAATTCTTAGGAATGTATCAAGAAACAACGGAATGATAGTAGCAATGATTTACAATATATGAAATAAAGAATGGAATTATGGAATATGGAATAAGAAGTATATTCGAAATATGAAATAAAAGTTAGGAACTGAAACCAAACAGGAAATTAGCCATTCCATGAATTCTCAAAGCTTGAGTTTTAATGTTGGAAATAAATAGTAATAAATAGACAAAAATAGTTAAAAATAGTGGAATTAGTCGATGGTTAAACTCTACTGGTAAGCATACCAATTAGGAATCTATTAGATTTCAAAGCAACTGGCATTCTCAATTATAATTGGTTTTAAAAAATCGTTTAATCCCCCTTTGACGAGTTAAAGTACGGTAACCCTAAATCCCTAGGAAGTCCCCTTTTACGTACCCTATAAAAACGTCGAGCTTAAATTCCAATGGAGCAAACGTCGCGTTTATGTCGCGCGTTTTGCCTACTGGCATTGACTAACAAAAAATTGCCTTGCGTGTTTGCAGCCCGGAACAGTGCTTTCGGGAAGTTAAATTACGTGCATGATACATTCAACTTAAATGTAAAATTTTTTATAAAATGTTTTTTTTATTTTTATGGAATTTTTTAGGTTTGATTTAGTTTGTAACCAATTCAAGAAATGGCAATTTAAAAATATTTAAAGATCCAGTTCCCCATTTTTTAGTACCTGATAAGATCTATCAAATACATTAGTTTGGATTAATTGTCGAATTGATAATAGCCAAATCATTTAACAACATTATTTTTGTATCATTTTATACAACATATACTTGCAATGTTTTCTAAACCAATTTATAATAATATCAAATACCCACAACCACAATACCAACAATTTCAACCACAAATTACAAAGTTACCTAGTTTCAATGAATTGGTAACCAGTATACCATTACCCAATGAATTCCCATTAAATAGACCATCATCATCCTCACCAGTATATCCAGTTCAATATTATTACCAGCCTGTTAACTATTCAGTTAGCCCTAAAACTTTATTACCAACCCCACCTCCTACTATTCAAAAAGATATATTAAATAACATCCCAGCAGTGAATGTCAATGTAAATAATGTTGATTCTGCTAATAATATGACAAGTATCAATTTGAATGGCTCATTAAACAGACGTAAACATGTTTGTAAAATATGCTCCAGAAGCTTTACCACATCAGGTCATTTAGCCAGACATAACAGAATCCACACTGGTGAAAGAAAACATGTATGTCCTTGGCCAACATGTGAAGCTAGATTTGCTAGACAAGATAATTGTATGCAACATTACAAAACACACACTAATGGTAAAAAGAGAAAGAGTTTAAACTTCAAAAATAAATCCATTAATAGTAAGAGCATTTAAACCAAAAACAAAACAAAATCATCACATAAAAACATCAAATAGTATAACCATTTACTATTTTCATCGTCATCATATTCATTTATATCCATGAATAATATTATCACATACTATGTCAAGGTATTATTCATAAAAACAGAGGGTAAGGGGATTTAGTTCGTTCTGTATATTAGATTTACGCATTTAACAAGTTCGTCTCACAGCCTATTCGACAAACTCTATAGTTACCAAGCAAGAGAAAACAGCAATGATTGTAACATTAAATAATAATGTGTAAATCATTGATTAGTTTTCCAGAGTTAATAGATCAATTATACTAATCAAGTTAATTAATGAATCTTGAGATAATAGTCGTTAAAAAATCATTAAATTGTTACTATTGTTCTCAATATTATTTTCGTTTCTTTGTTATTCCTTTGTGTAACTTAAGGGTCAACCGTTGTTAACTAGGATTGTCAGTTGATGTAGATAGGGCTTTATTATCTTATCGTTGGAACTGTTTCGTGGTCTACAACTTTCGACAAACCCTTTTCTGGTTGTTGGGCCCTTCTGTCTATAATGATGTCAGCTTAGGCTTAGGATCTGAAGATCAGAAAAATTTTTTCAAGATCTGCATTTAATTCTAATGCCAAACTTGCCAGCAAAACTGCATACTTTAGAGAGCAAAGTTAAAATGTAAAGTATGAGGGCAAACAGAATTTATCGGCGCTCTATCAATTTTTGATGTTACAAATTATCAATTAGCTAATGTGTATTGGCCAAATGTATGATTAGCTAAATTCAACAGCAAATAAGCAGACCGGAATCGTGGAATTAAGAGATTTCGTGTGACTTTCACAATGTCTCAATGTCTTGGACTCTAGGTTGTAAAGTTCTGAAATGTAGTTTTGCATAATGAATCTTACCCACTTACTTAAAACATACTAAATAGTATCGTCATTAACGTTTTGAGTTCTTAATTAGTAAAAGACTCAACCCCTTAAGATCTAAAATTCCGTTTTGAAATTATTTGACGGTTCTCAAACAGTGCCAGACCGTTGAGACATTTGATCCCCTTTTCCCTTAAATTTCACACTAGAATGAACCCTAAGGCATTTCCTAAATTGTAGATGTAACCATTTGTCAGTGCTCAACTGGGAAACTCTTAATGCAATGTTGCACTAACGACAATTTCAAATCTTGGACTAAAAACATAAACAAACCTAGCCTCTTATTAGGTGATAACCTATTTCAAAAAACAATATCAGTTGTAGCCCCCTTTTCAATATAGCAAATAAGAATCTCATAGAATTCCGTATTAGGTTTACACTTCTGCACAACTTTACTTGCGTCAACTAGCATCGGTGGAGGAATTATATTGTGCCTATTCCATAGATTAAACTTTAAAAAAAATATTATTACATATTACATTAAAAAGATGGGTTTCTATTTTAGCCATCAGTACATCTTCCAATTAACCAATAAGCATAAACTCAAAAGGCATAGAGAACACTAAAAAAGAATTTGTTGAAGGGGTTCAGTTATTCGGTTAAAATGCCGTCTTATTGTCATATGAATAGTCAATTATCATGAAATTATATACCTTACATTAACAATACACTAATTGAATTGCTTAGTTTAGTTATCATATTGATGTGATTTATTGTTTGGATTTACATTCTACCAATTAAGCAACTCAATACATCTAGAATAGTACTGGAATAATGGGGTTGGTGGAATTTGGGCAAAAACAATACAAGTAGTGGCGTGCTCAATAAAACGGTTTTCCTATTTGTGTAACGGTTTCCCTATACCGCGTACCCGATTGACGCTAAGATCTTCAATATGAGGCAATCATCACTAAAGCTACAGATATATTATAAAGATTTACGTTACCAAAACACTGTGATTTAATTCAATCAAATTTGAAGCTTTTTAACGATTTCAAATTTGTTTCAAGTCAATTCACCGAGGTTGCAAAGGTTTTAGGCGAATTCAAACCCTAATGATATAATTTATGCTATAACTTACTCTTTTCAAATATTACATTTCCGCTCCAGCAAACATGTATTGACTTTAATCTTGGCTTATATAATCAATAGATGCTGACTTTAAGAATATTCGAAACTATTGATTCTATGACATTATTTCCTCATTTTTATTTTTTATTTTTTGTAGGTTATGAGTACAATCGTCTAAATTTCATATCTCCTATTTGTTCGGCAAATTACATTTACCTTACGTTTCATGTATCATGCACAATTAATATGTTTATAGGGTTCATGAAATCTGGTTTATGTGGCCCTAGATTCCTACTACGTATGGCTTGTTGCAGCGGCCCTATATCCCGATTCTTCATGGTATCAACTTGGGTATATTCTGGCGCCTGGCCAGTATAGTTTTAATATCGTTGTACTGAATCGCTAGCGGTTTTCCACAATTTCCACTCATATTCGGCTTGTGCCAGTTTCATTTGCTCCAATCTATATTTAACTATTACTTGGGCGTTTGACTTAAGAGGCATTGAAATATAGAGCGAGGTTAACAATTTACTAACCATTACCGCAAGAAAACCAAACTTTCGTGTTTGGTCTAATGCCAGTCAATTGTACATCCTCTCGATTGTATGGTGATAAATCCTTGACCCCTTTCTCCAAACCATACCTTTGGATACCGCTCCAAACCGTGACCATTTGCTGGATTTATAGTCATGTTCAGTTCAAATATTTGCTCCACCCCCTTCCAACCCTTGAGTTTGTTCAAAAACACCATTTTTTTTTATTCGGAATACCTGTAGTCCAATCCTTATTTTTTTATAATTTATTTTATCCAGAAAAAATTCTAGAAAAAATTTTAAAAATTTTTCACTTTGAAAATAGTTTGGCTCACCGACCATTGGTCCTTTAAGCCCCTATGTACTACACGTATACTTGAGAGTTTATTGACTCTGTTTTCCCTTACTATTCTAATCTACATATTAGCTGATAACATAATATGCCACATTTACGTATGTATCTCATAAATAGGAGTTTCGTTTAAGTAGTCTAATGGCCTATTGTCTTGCATTTCGCACTTAATGCATTTCTGTACAGCAGAGTAAGTGCTAAACGGTTTTTAACCCCTCTATATAATTATATGAGCCAATCCTAGTCTAAATGTACAATATACCCAGTCAGAGGTGCATTTGACAATACAAGAATGTCTCAATGCCATAACCTTGTATGGGTATAGCCCATTGGATTTATTTATGGCTTTGATATTATGCTTGATATTATTATCCCTATTTCTTTGCTATGTGCCTTATTTCGTGTATAAATTCAATTGGATATCTATTGTGTTACAGTTAATCCCACTTACAAACCGCACCTACATTAACAGAATGTTGTTCCCTTACAATCTAAAATTCGCTCAGCATAATTTAATAATTCACGACTGCAATTTAAAAATAGGCACTGTAAAATTGAATATTTCGTTGTCACCATAAAAATTATTCGTGAGAAAAAATGAGAGAATTCACTATATAATTTAAAAAATATGTATTTGATATAAAGAGATTACGCTATGGTATAATAAAAAATTCGAAATTAAAATGGAGAAGATTTCTCGCCCTGTAGTGTAAGAATCCGCAATAGAAAATCAAATTAGTCGCATTGGAAAACAAAATCAAATTTGCACCAGATATTTTGAATTTTGGAGTGGAAACGAATTTTTAAAAAAGCTGGTTCGAATTTGAACCACAGCTGGTAGGAATTTAAGGCGAAAGTCCTAGGAATTAGCCTTTTGCGGCAGTGTACATTTGACTTCGAGGGTATGCGATTGCCGATTTTTATATTTCAGAATTTGAGATTGATACAGTCAGAATTTTTTGGTTTCCTCACAGGAATTGTTGAACCAAATATTAAGAAGTTTCAAATGACATAAATGAATTTCAAGACTTGATCATACGAATTGGCCTCTTACTCCAAACGAATAACCAATGAGCATCCGCTTTCAGGGAGTAACAGCATTATTAAGCGAAATAGACTTACTATAATTTAACTTTGAGGAGATTAGAGTTTTCAAAGCAGGTATTAGCATGAAAATACTAGCATGAAATATTAGAATGGAACAAAGGTTCGCTATACGCTATTGAAACATTTCTATTCTTTTACTCAATTGCTGAGTCGCATGCTTTCCACATAAGTATCAATCAGCCTCACTGTAATTCTTCTAAAAATCTTTTTGAGCCAGAAATAGATTAGAGAAGCCTGTCAGAGTAAAAGGCGTGTCGAGTACAAAGATAACGGCAAAAGTTACCAGAATAAGACTGAAGAATAGGCGAAGACGCGGAAAGCTTTTTGACTTGAACCTATCAAAACAGAAAGTTAAAATTCTATAACAATACATTGAAAGAAATAAGGTATAAACCACTTCCATATACAATACCCATATGTAATTTACTACGTAAATACTATAGTGTCTGACAGAGCCTGCTAATTGGAAGGCATTTTCGTAATCAAAATTTTAAGCGCTATACAGGTAAGCCTGTTGAAGATAAGAACAAATACTCTTCATTTTCCTCAAAGAAACCAAATTTAAATCATAATGAATTGGAAATATGTTGCCTGGTCTGCCACGATAGCTCTGAGTGTTTTTGATATGTATATTAAGTATAGACAATGGAGGTTGTTGAACAAGCAGGGAATATTAGAACATGACGATAATCGAATCAGATCACAAGCATTCCAAAAAAACAAGATGGTGTTGGGTATTGTCCAAAAATCTACTGATCTACTAATTAATTCTTTGCTTATTTGCTTCAATCTTCATCATAAGATCTGGACATCAACCAGCTCAATAAACAACAGGTTGCTTCGCCAGTTGATGTTCTTGGGTATTACCGAATTGATAAGAGCTTTGGTGCAAAGTTCATTTAAATTTTACAGCACATTTGTCATTGAACAGGCTTCGGGGGTAAACAGATTGACGAGAACAAAATTCATTGTTGAACAAATATTGTCGGTGAGTTTCCTGGCATTGTTTTCTTTGCTTGTGTATGCTGGTTTGATCAGGATAATTGAAAGCTTTGGAGATACTTTCCCGATGGTTGGGTCTATTTTCTTCATGCTAGCAATTGTATTTTTCATGTCTATTCTTCCCAACATCTATTGGCCCATGTTTTATAAATTTTCTCCCGTGCCTGAAGGAGAACTAAGAAATGCTCTTCAACATTTATTAGATCCTCGAGGATTTCCCATTGAACAAGTGTTCATGGTAAATGAATCAGATAAAACAACACATTCTGGGGCAGCGATGTTCGGTTTTTCCTGGAACAAAAGCATTAGCATTGTCGTGTATGATTCTTTAGTGCATAAATGTTCAACGAAAGAGGTTTTAGCTGTCATTTGTCATGAGCTTGGACATTGGGAGAGATCCCATTTACCCAAGCAAATTCTCAATCAAGGTGCTCAAATATTCATCGAATTCCAATTATTTGTATATCTATATCAAAGTCCCCAATTCTATAGTGCCTTCGGTTTCAGTGATATGCCTATTGCATTCGGTCTTGTGGCATTTTCAATTCTTACAGAGCCGGTTCAAATCGTATCTAACATCCAAAAGAATTATGTATCAAGAATTTGTGAAAGGCAGGCAGATATATTTGCCGCCACCTTAGGTTTCAAAGATGATCTAAAAAGTGCTTTGGTCAAAGTCAAAGGGGATACTCTTGGTTTGGTTAATACTGATTGGCTTTATAATTTATATCTGGAAGGACACCCAACTTTAAAAGAAAGACAAACAAATTTAGACTCTTTCTCCGCTGTTGAAGGCCATTGAATCACAATTTGTTCGAAAACATAAAGTATTAGAAATCTTATATCTGAAAAGTAAACAAAACACCGAAAAAACCTCAAGTAGATGCCCAATCTTTTGGCTATTGAAGCTATTGAGCTACCTGGTTTTTCTATCCAAAGATCAAAAAACTGTTCTCTATCTTTCGAGCTATAGAGACGATAATTATGAGTGTTTTCCTTCTTAATTTTGATCAGTTTATCATCTTCGTCTTTGTCAGAGTACGAAGTGCAAATTCTCGCGGTGCGATTTAGTTCCATAAGAGTAGAGATATTCAGTTTTAGGGCGACGCGACATTAATTCTATCTAGGAGACTCCAAATATAAGTTGCAAAGGAGTTATTATACTTAGTGAAGTCCGATAAAATGGCTATCCAAGAGGCGATATACATTCATTATAAGGAAGATATAATTACATATTCAATAACACTATTGAAATCATGACACGACGTTATTCATAATTGATAGCTACGGTATTTAGTTTCTGGATGTGCGCTATTAATCAAAAGCATGTTGCGACATCCAGATTATAGGGGTGCGGTGTTCATCCAGAAAATACTGTAATAATAAAGATGGCATTTTATACAATAAAACGGTATTTTTATGTATACGCTATTAAAATTCTTTTGTAACTCCTGAATGCTTGCTTTTACTACAATAGTCGATCTTTTGGCATTTGAATGTTATGTAATAGGAGTATTGGGTTTATTTATGTTCCTTTACGTGATTTATGTTCTGTAATCAGGTTTCATTAACAATCCTCGCTTTGTTAGTTGTATCAACACTAAGTTGCAACAGTAACAAGGTAATGCCTTTTTCTTCGTAATCAAAGTCTTATTGTGGTAAAATTATAGATAATATTATCTTTATTAAGCTATTTACTTTTATAGGAAACTAGTTGTAGACGATGATCTGATTGTTAACGGTTGAATCGTCTTAGTTGGTTTCAATTGGATCATAATAACTTGTGAAAAAATTGGTACCGTTTAGTTCACAATCAAAACTAAATTGAAATCCATTGAAATTCAAATTTATCAAGTTGATCTTACCTTCGCCATCATTCAAATAATCATCAATTAGTTCAAAGCTTTCAGCATTTCCTCTATTCAAATCAATCAATATATTAATAATGTCTTTTAGGTAATGGGTCATACAGACGTTTAGATGAGGAAACAACTGTTTGAATTCGCAATTGCTAGGCTCCTGGTTTGAATCAAAAAACACTTCATCTGTCTCTTCATTATACTCATTATGGTCTACGTTTCCGATGTCAAAACACTGATAAGATATACTACTAAAAAAATTATTGTGGATGTCCCAGTTTGCATTTTTCATTGCATTAAGATAACGAAATTCGTTACTATTACAATATCTCGATTGATACATCTGACCTAATTGTGTAATCATAATCAGATTATCTAGATCTTTCCAATAACCAAATTTGTCATCAAAATACTTGTGGTGGTGGATGAAATCATCTAGCAACCCCAAATATTTATCACAGTAATCACATTTGCAACCATTCCACATCATATTATTCATTGCTTGTTCGTAACATCCAAGTAACTGTAAATGATCAGGTAAAACCAAATTCAACTTTTGGGGCCAATTATTCAAAATTTTTATCAATGTAGATAAAATATTCACTCTACGAAGATAATTACCCTCGAATCCGTCATTAATTTTACCATCTTTTGGTATATTATATTTTAGCACCAAGTATTTAATGTTCAACTTGTGTGAATTGAAAAACCTGAGTAATTCTACATCAATTGATTCATTGTCTTTGTGATTATACACATTTGTTTCGTGTATCACAAGTTTACGTATGTTGAACCATGGGATTGGAATACTAGATAATTGGGTGACACTCTTGATTTCAATTTCTAAGTTTTGTAAATTTCTGAGGTCTAAGTTCTTTAGATCTGTTGATGCTGTGATATTTATGGATGTGGGTTCAAGAATTACATTGGACGAGTTCAATTTGCTAAAAAAGCCGTCGATATCCTTAATGTAGAAATCTTTTACTTTGTTAAGCTTATTCATGTTGGGTATAGATCTTATTTCAACTTCGTCACATACTGGGTCGTCCTCCTCATCAATTATAATGGACTTGTACGTTACTTTCTTTTTCAATAAAGTCCTTAAACGATTATTCTCGATGTACACCTTACATTTGAGCAACTTTAACAACTCAGCTAAATCATTCTTGATCTCCTCATTAAACGTTCCATACACTTCAAATAATTCCATGCTGTTGGAAAGATCAGGATTAATAGTCAATGACTGAAGCAACACTTTAAGCTTGACTCCAATCATCACAAGATCTCTTTCGTCATTCAACTTCAAACCATTAACAAAACTAGCATATTGAAAATTCAGATGTCTGCTAGGTATTTGGTCTAGCTTATCTCGACAAACGATGATGTGACGATATAATTGATTGATACATGGTTGGTAGAACTTATAATTCGTAAGGGAAAGATTTATAAGTGTTTTGGGCGGTAAGAATGGAATAATTAATTGAATGATTTCTTCATTCATAGTCAAATATCTGTTCGCACCCAACAATCTGCATCATCAGATTTATATGGGGTCGGCTATTTACAACTTGAATATGTGAATATTTGAATGTAAATGACTTTTTGAACATTTGACTGTTCATCGATGACTTTAAGGATAGTAGACTATTCATGGTTTACAAGCCAAGAAGTCACGTGATGGTGATTTGTTAACGTACAGTAGTGAGTGCAACAGGGAAATGCAGAAGAAATGCAGGACCATATGCCCTTAGGCCCATCCAAGAGGTTGGTGAGCCACAGGTCGGTGGACACAGCTTGTGGCCAGCGGTTAGTAGACCACCAGACGGTTAACCATTTCCACATTCAGAAATGAAAGGCAGTCAGAGGCAGTTCAAAGACATAACTCACCGAAGGTACCCCAGATTTGGCAAAATGTATGCCTGACATCAAAAGACTAAAGTCATCAGTGCTAAAAGCCTAAAAAACTATCCATGAATCCTTCCTGGGGGTAATATTACTTGAAAATGATTATAAACTTTATCTACTATTATCGGAATAATTATACCTGTGTGTATCTCACCTCCGACACACAACTCCCTAGTGCAAGAGACAGTTTCCTACGTTCAGCTTAGCAAGAAACTTTGTGGCGAGGCATCTAGTGTGTAAATATCAATCTATCAGACCATAGTTCTCACATAGACAACATTATTGTCCCAAGTTAAAATTTTATCCAAACAGAAATCAGCGAACAGCACTACAAACCAAACGCTCCGCTTTTTTTTCCAGGAAATTGCAACCAAACAATATTGAATACTATTATAACACTACTCAACTAAAACATGACCCCCATACTATAACAAATGATTATATTACGAACCCCATGATTAGATGCACCATACTTAGCCGTTATTATTGACATCTCCAATACAAAAATGTCGATTTTAACCGCATAGGCTAAAACATGGGGTATGGAAAATCTAAGGAAAATTGCGATGCAAATTTCAAAAGGGGTTGATATCATAAACATAATGGGCATTATCGCCAACCGATATTTTTCCCGTTTATTATATAAATTATTAGATATATCCTCTTGAACATTTCTATAACTTTACACAGAACAATAATTTAAATTTTATACAAATGGCACCTATTCACGAAGGAAAAGGCAAATGGGATCATATTCCAAACCCATGCTTAATGGTCACTAAAGACAAAACAGTCAAGTTGAGCGAAGCTCCTATCGAAGCTTTAAAACCTCACCAAGTTAGAATCCAAGTCAAATGTACTGGTATTTGTGGTAGTGATATCCACTTATGGAAAAAAGGTGGTATCGGTGAATTAATCATCACCGAAGACTTGATCATTGGCCATGAAGCTGCAGGTCAAATTTTAGAAATTGGTGCACAAGTCGCTAACAAAAATTTAAAAGTTGGTGATAGAGTTGCAATCGAACCTCAAGTTCCTTGTGGTTCCTGTTACTTATGTATGAACGGTAACTATAATTTATGTCAGAATGTCGACTTTTTGGGTATGCCACCAACTAATGGTTCTATCCAAAGATTTTTGAACATTGATGCCAAGTTCGTTCATATTTTACCAGAAGGTGTCAGTTACGAAGAAGGTGCTTTAACCGAAGTTTTATCTGTTGGTTACCATGGTATTGAAAAGGCTGGAGGTTTACCATTAGGTAAACCTTGTATGATTGCTGGTTGTGGTCCAATTGGTTTGGGTACTTTGTTATTGGCTGATGCTTCTGGTGCTTTCCCAATTGTTGTCACCGATGTTAATCAAGAAAGATTAGATTATGCCAAAAAATTGGTTCCAAATATCATTACTTACCAGATTAACACTACTATTGATACTAAACAAAATGCTGAAGAAATTAGAAAACTTTTCGGTAACACTGAATACCAAATGCCAACAACTGTTTTAGAATGTACTGGTGTTGCTTCTTCAATTAACACTTGTGGTTATGTTGTCAGAAGAAATGGTAAATTAGTTATTGTTGGTGTTTCATCGTCTAATGAATTGGATGGTTTCCCATTCATGCCATTATCATTTGGTGAAGTTGATGTCATCTTTGTCAACAGATACCATGATTCATGGCCACCAATTATTAACTTGATTCAAAGTGGTAAATTAAAGAAGATCAATGAATTCATTACTCACAAGGTCAAATTGGAAGAAGCTACTAAAGCTCCAGAAATCGTATTCGATCCAAAGACTCCAAGTATGAAGGTCTTTGTCATGGATGAAATGGATTTATTAAACTAATTTGAACAAATTGAATTATAAGAGTATTTGGTATCATGAATTATCACTGATACCAAATTAGGAACATTTTCACGCTATCACCATAGCTATAGCTAGCTATAGCTAAAGTAATTGCCGATATTTGTTCATGTTTATTTGAAAGAATAAACTCATGGTTAATGACTATTTACATTGTATAGTTGAGCATTATTAATACAGAGTAGATTGATTTTGGAGTTGTATAGTTGAGCAAAAGTAATACACGTTATGAGTTTGGTAGTTAATATTTGTAGTTTTTACGCGATGACTTGAAATCTGGGGTAATGAGCCAAGATGGAAATGATAACCCACTTTCACCCATTAATTGTTTAATTTGCGGCTACAACTGGCTGACTTCTGTTGGAGAGTAGTCAATTAATGATCATTCAAATATTGAATGGAATTTCACCACTCATCCCATACATCAAGGCACATAGTCTATAAGGCATATAATGAAAAGGCGTATAATGTTTTCCCCGATAACATGCAGTCGGAAAAATCTTCCCGATCTGTAGACATATAACCATCGACGCTTAAGCATTGTTAGACGCCTTTGGGGTCTTGAAATCCTCACTTAACTATGGAGGAGGGGCATACTAAACTCCATCTCTCGACATTTACACTGGGGCTAATATTTCCCCATTGGGAAGAGACATCGTTAGCTGCGAAAAAGTGGATTAATAAATCCATTCAATATATTTTCTTTTCTATAAACTTGGGGTGTTGACATTTTACGTAACAGATTCTGACCAAAGTCGTGGGTCATCACCTTAAAAATTCCTTGAATCATGTAATTTAACAAGCAATTTCATAGTCACTTAACACTTTAACTTTATCAGCAGAAGCACTAGATTCATCAAAATTGTATGTTAACCATTCTTTAACTAATCTTCTAGCTAATTCCAAGCCAACCACTCTTTGCCCCATACATAATACTTGACAATTGTTAGATAAAATACTTCTTTCGACACTAAATGAATCATGGGCTGTGACGGCTCTAATTCCTGGCACTTTATTAGCACTAATCGCAACCCCCAAACCGGTACCACAAATCAAGATCCCCCTATCAAATTTACCAGCTTTAATCAACTCCCCAACTTTGATTCCAATAGATGGATATGGAGTAGAATCAGTATTGGATGGCACCCCAATATCTTCGACAATTTCCACCGATGAATTGTTCTTCAAATCCTTAACCAATTGTTCTTTGTATTCATATCCTGCTTGATCACATCCAATAACCACTCTCATCTTGTGAATAGTCTATTTTGTAGGTTATTTTCTGAGGACAATTTCCCTTTATATATTTTATAGTCGGTGGGGTAGATGGTGGAATTATATATTCTGCTTATATAAATCCAATTTACCGATTTTGCTTCCACTCAGATTATATAAGATAGCGAAATTCCTATATTAACCCAAGACTATTTTATTCTTAGTATTCATACAACATGACAAAACATTTCTTACCAGAAAATCCAAATAACTTAGTTAAAAATTGTTTACAAGGGTATGCTGTAACCAATGAACACTTATCAGTTTTATTGAACGAAAAAGTTATCTACAACAATCAATCTGATCCTAAAAAGGTGACCTTGATCAGTGGTGGGGGCTCGGGCCATGAACCTGGTTGGGCTGGTTTAGTTGGTAATGGTATGTTGACCGCTTGTGCTCAAGGTGAGGTTTTTGCATCGCCTAATTTCAAAAACATCCAGGCGGCTGAAAAAGCTGTTCATAGTGAAAAAGGGACCATCTTAATCATTACAAACTATACTGGGGACAACTTGTATTTTGGTATGGCTCAGCAGGAGTTAATTGCTAGATATGGAGAAGAAAAGATCAAGCTTTTAAGGTGCACTGATGATGTCGCCATAAAGAGATCCACCAACAGTTTGGTCGGCAGAAGAACATTGGCGGGATGTGGTTTGGTTATTAAGATGTTAGGCTCTGCAGCGGAAGATTCCAGTTATTCTTTACAGGATTTGTTTGAGTTTGGTCAATCTGTCAATAAAAATATTGTTTCTATTAACGCAGGTTTGGATCATGTTCATATTCCCGGACATTCTGCTGATTCCAACTATGGTAAATTAGAACCCAATGAAATTGAAATTGGTTTGGGGATTCACAACGAGCCTGGTTTTGTCAAGATCCCTTCGATTCCAACCAACGAGGATTTGATCAAGGACTTGTTAAGTTATTTGTTGAACAAAGAAGACGAGGAGAGAAACTACCTAGAATATGATGCAAAAGATGAATTCATTTTGCTTTTCAACAACTTGGGAGGATTACCAATCATTGAAGAAAGAGCCTTGTTGTTTGAAACCGTCAAACAATTGAATGACACTTATAATATCAGTCCGAAAAGAGTGGTATCAGGGACCTTTGTTACTTCCTTGAATGCTCCAATTTTTACCATTACCTTATTCAATGTCACCAAGTCAGTCAACAAAACATTCAGTTCCGAAAAGATTTTCGAATTATTTGACTTGAAAACCAATGCCACCAATTGGCCTAACTATTTGGCGTCCAATACTGTGGATTATAATAAAAGAATCATCTCCGATTTCGAAAATTATGATGATTTGGTCCCTACCTTTGACAAAGACATCAAGATTGATCCAACTGTTTTGAATAACATTTTGGAAACTGCAGCAAAGAATTTAATCAAGTTTGAGCCTCAAATCACCGAATGGGATACTAAAATGGGTGATGGTGATTGTGGTAAGATGTTGGAATTGGGTGCAAACGCAGTCTTATTAGCATTAAATCAAGGTATCTCCGATAATGGATCTGTTTTGACATGTTTGTCAAAGATTTTATCGATTTTGTCAAATGATATGGGTGGTACTTTAGGTGCTATTCTTTATATTTTCGTCAAATCATTAATTAATAACCTTATCAAGTATTTACAAGTTGGAGGTGACGACAAAGAAGTGATGGCAAAGTCACTCGATGGAGCAATTGAAACTTTGAAAGATTTCACCAAAGCTAGAGAGGGCCATAGAACAGTAATGGATGTTTTGATACCATTTGTGAGATCTTACAATGAATCATTAAGTATTAAACAGGCCATTAAGACTGCTGAAGATTCGGCAGAAGGTACTAGAAAATTAGCACCTAAATTAGGCAGAGCTACGTATGTTGGAGGATTAGAGAATAAAAAGGATTTCCCACCTGATCCTGGTGCATATGGAGTTTACCAAATTATTTTAGCTTTAAATTATTTAGTGTAATGAAAATTTTGATATTGTAACTCTAATATGTCTGAAAACATGTTCATAAAATATTTCTAGTCTGAAACTAGCAAACCGTATAAGATGGTAACTCGGACACCTGATTGGATGAAAAAAGGAAAGGAAGAATATCTTCAGTTCATGTATTAAATATAACTATGCATTTATTTATCGGCTTTAATACCCAAAACACCTCTACCAGCGTAGTATAAAGGCATGACGGTACTGATGGTGAATAAAGCGTAGAATGGATAAACTAAGAATTTGGATCTTTGACCTCTTAACCATAATGGTTGGCTAGAGTTTTGGTATCTCTTTTGTAAGTCGATAATTCTTTGTGGATTCATCTTGTTTATTTCGTTAGCAATTCAATGAATAAGTAGACTATTGTTAGTATTAATTACGTCGAGGATTCGATTTTTGCAATGTTGGGGCTCTGTTGTCTCCCCAATTTTCTGCTATTCTGCTGTTTAAATACTTACAGTGTTGATGAAATATCAGTTGACTTTTTTCTATCCAATAAAAACTTTTGAGAATGCGATGACGGTTTGTGCACGACTGTAGATAGTGTAGAGAAATTAGAGAAATCATTTATGTATATTATTTGAATAATGTGGTTATTAAGCATTACTAGTCGTCGTCGTCACTGATATTAATCACACGTCTTCTTCGGTGAGGCTCATCGTCCAGATCTCCTATATCAATATCTACTTCTACCGGCTCGTGATCATGGAAATTGTCGATAGCCGTGTGTAAATCGTCATCACTATAGTATTCATCATCCAGGTATCTTCCCTGTCCTGCCCCCCTATAGAAATTGTCGTTGTCGTCCATTCCCATTCGATAATTGCGACTGCTGTCGCTACTAAGATCGTCAACTACTTCGGGCCTATCATTAGTGAATCCTCTCCATGATTCTGCGTTTGAAGTCGAATCCATATCTGATAGGATATCGTTTTCTTCACTCCTTGTGTCATGATTAATATCATTTAAATCTCTTCCATCAATGAAACTATCGTTACTGTCGTATGCGTCATCTTCAGCCCCATATAATTCGACTTCAAGCTGGTCTTCGTCGTATGCTTCTGCTGAGTCATATCCGTCATCATCTCTCGGTATACGGAACCTGGCCCCACAGTGCAAGCACTCTGTACCATGCGCTTCCCAGTGGCAATTGCCACATCTTGGTACTCCATCGGAGTTGTCTATTAATGTCAACACATTTTTGAAGGTTTCTCCGTATAACTTATCATTTTTCAAGTCATATTGATATGTCTTGTTGGACTCTTCTTTACGTTTTTGGAGTTCTTGTTTATCTTCTTCTTTTCCGTGCTCTATTAGTGTTTCAATTATATAATTACTGATTTCCTTCAACTGAACATTCAATATCGGTGGTACCTCGAGCTCGTGTCTACATGTAGGGCATGTGGCTTTTGTTTCAAACCAAGACGTACAGCATTCGTAGCAGAATGAATGTCCACATGAGGATATTACTGGCACAATCATTATCTCTGAACATACTGAGCATTCTACTGATTCACTGATCTTGGTTAATATATTGTCATTTATACTTTTATCCTACCGGTTAGTATCGTTCTTTTTAGGATGATGTGTTATTTGGTGCTTCTTTAAGACTCCATTGGGCCTAAACTCGTTGAAACATCCTTCTTTCACTCAAAAATTCAATACTTACAATTATATCCCAGCTGGTCATGGTGATGAGAATGCGAACTATTTACATTTACTATTTACAGTCATTACTTCGTCCAGACATCAAGAACTTGGAACAATTCGTCGGTGTGTTTGTTCAAGTTGGCGTCTTCTTCAGACATTAGTGCTCCCAAGGTTCTGATGGTGCCTGAGATGAGATCGATGCTTTCCATTGGGGCGTTGGGTTCAATGATATTTCTGATTATAATGCATTGGTTAATGGAATATGGATTAACTTTAATGTCATTGAATGGGAAACTGTGGACTTCTTTGTCGAAGGCTTCGTAGTCCATTAGTTTGGAATATATTCTAAGTTTGTTGATGAGTATGGCTATTTTCAAATTATCTGTTAATTCGATGGTGTTGATACCATTCAATACTTTGAGTGCTTCATCGAATAACTCATGTTTGAGTAAGATCCTACTAAATTGAATTTGGTTGATGGTGTTAAACTCGCTTATATATGCTTGTGAAAATTCTATCAATTCATCGGGGCCAGCAACTTTTAAATTCTCTAAGCTTAATTTATCCTGATATTGTTCTTCTAGTCTGATGGTATTTGTCAATTCGATCAATCTTTCTCTTTTCATTATATTCACTCCCTTGAAGGTTTCAAATATCTTCAGGAAATCGGGTTTGACTCCTCGATCGATTAATTCTTGGAATCCTTTTTCAATCCTGAACGCATATTGTCTCTTGGCTATTCTCTTGTCTTCAAAAGGCATTATTTCTTTCCATTCTTTGGATTTATACTTTCTGTGGTTAATTTTATTATTTCCATACACGAATTGAACTATTTCGGACTCCATTTCCTTCAATTGCAAACTTTGTAATATGAATTTTTTTTCAAAGTCATTTATTCTATTATTTTCGATAACCCAGCTTTTCATTCGGATCTGAAAGATTTTACTGTGATGGGGATAACTTTTCACAAATGTTTTGAATATGATTCTTAAAAATACAACCTTGAAACCGATTTTTTGGGAACAATCCTTTAAAAATTCAATCAATTCTAGGAATTTTCCATTCTTTATATAATATGCTGTAAACCTAGTATAAAATTCCTCTGTGATCGGAATATGATAATGCGTGATTCTGTTTATTATTACTTCAATGTCTTTAAAATCACAATATTTGGAAGTGAACTTGAGCATTGAATAATAGAAATCTTTCAAGTTATTCAACTCGCCTAATTCTTTCAACTGTTGCGAGATTTGGTCGATTTCTTCGATATCTTCCTCAGTTAACTCCTTTTTAATTGAGTTTCTGTTACGGCTCAAAATTTCAAATTTCAATCTTGATTTTCTGACTAAATAATGGTTATTTATTTGGTAACGATAAAGTAAAGTTTCCATTGACTTGATTTCTTCCGGGGTACCGTATATATAAGATTCAAACAACAATAAAGACATGATTCTAGCATTTGGAATGGAGTTTCTAGACAAAATCCACGTTTGTAGGATATAAATTAAGTTATCGAATAATGCATCGGACCTGATAAACTTCAAGACACTGTATTCCAAAACGTCTGCACCCAAATTTCTTTTGATGTTGGTTATGCTTGTGAACATGGCTTTGGCCTTTTCTATTTCATAGTTATACGTACAAATTCCTATCAAGAATTTGACAACCTGATCATTTAGATCGTTGGGATCATTCTTAATGTAGGCCTCGAATAATCTCTGGCAGGTGTCCAAGTCATTCATATGATAAGCATATTTGATTTGCAATTCTTGAAACTGGAGATTGTTGATCATGATAGCTTCATATTTTGAAATCACATTATAATAAGTCTTCAAAATGGTAGGTATATTTGTATTGTTTTGCACTGAATCAATGATTGGTATCGTCAAATCATCTAACTTATCGATATATAATATCTCGTACAAGTTGCTGAAGTCGAGAATCAACTTGTCATTGAACTTATCAATCATAATGAGAGTGATCTCTTGGTATTTACCTTCCTTCTGTAGCTGTCTCAATCGATTCATCAATCCCTCATCGTTATATATACTATAGTTTGGCGGGATATCCTGTTTCCAGTCATATTTCACTCTTTTCTTGATGATTTGTGGTAACTTTTTACCCAATATCAACTCAGCATACGATTTGTGACTATCGTATGATCTTGCACTCAGCTGCAAACCTCTCGTATTATACCAACATTGCAGACATCGAAGCCTCGTAAAAAGTCGATTCGAAACGCCAGTAGAAAATGAAGACCTAGTCGTCCAATATCCACCGAGTTTTCTCCCTACCGCCGTTCTCAGTAGAGCCTGGTTTTGCATTTAAAGCTCTTGTGCTCTCGTTTTACTATCTATAAGCGATGGAAAAATTATCAAAAGTCGTGCGATGCCTTTACTATTCGCACCCCAGAATTCACAAGCGCTCAAAGTTCACTACAAAGCGTAGAAATGTCATCTTTGCATTCCAAACTAGGGCCTCAAGGAAGGGCCCTATTACAAGGAGGTGGAAGTGGAGCTATGCTGTCGCATGGAGGAAGCTACCAGAAATTAGGAGGCGACAATATCCCCCAAGAGCTAGATTTCTTGGTGAATAACCTTCGAAATCCCAGTAATGACATGACGGGTGATAAATTGTTAGGTTATTTATATCATTATTTCCCCAAGATCAAATTGGAGCATAATTTACGTGTTGTGTTTGCTAGTTTTTTGAATAACCCCATTTTCTTCAAGCCGGGTGGTTCGAATTTCGAATTGAGTTATAATATCATTGAAGCTTTCAAATCTATTACTGATACTAAATTAAAAATCTCCCAACCTTCACTATCTGTTAAGTCTTGGTACGATATCATATACCATGAAATCAATAACTTTGCCCATTTCGATTTGATAAATAATAGTTGGAAAGTTTTACCAATAATCTCGGGTATCTTACTTTCGAATCAGTTGCGAGATGATCTTTACACAAATCTTAATATCTTGGAGTACAAATGGTTTTTCCGTGACTGGGATAACAAAATAAGAATACTATATAAGAAATGTTTGAATTACTCTTTAACTGGGTACAATTCAGATGACATAGTCAACTTGAGTTTATTGAGTTATTGTGTTACTTTCAATAAAGACACGGAATCGGTCAAAGATTATACCCCCAAGGTTATGAATGGTTTCATCATTAACAAGTTAGTGCAACTATTATTTTCCAATAACTTTTTCAGCTGTCAAGCGTATGAAGTTCTTTTGAATCCCAGAATATCCCCCAATACTGTCAATGAAATAACTAGAAAACCTGTGATAAAACACTTGAATAGATTATGTTTCGTGTTGGAGAACTACTTTTCCATCTTACCTGCGGATGAACAGTCCTTTGATTTGATTGCAGACAACTTGGTAAGAATAAAACAGTTTAATCAGTCATTGGCTCAAAGCTGTCAACACTCTATCTTCAACGATAAAACAAGTATTGCCCAGCAATCACAATTGCATCAAAATTTCTGGTTTTTGCTGAAGTCGATCCTTTTTGGGGAATGTATCATCTTTCAAGGGATTTTGACCAGGTTTTTGACCAAAAACAACTCCAGCTTCTTCCAATTGCTGTTTTTTGGTTCATCTACAAGTATGGATGCAGAGTATAGACAAATCAGCTTCAAAATCCTCGAAAGTTTGTACTATTTGAATCATATTTTATTGTCCATTGGGCAAGGTGGATTCGATAATTATAATTTCATATACTATTTATGCTTGGAGATTATACTTTCAAACAAGTACCTGTTGATGGAGTTGGAGAAGTTTTCAATGACTTTAATTGGGTATCCCAATGTAAATTTGCATTTTGATGCCCTCAACAGAGACATGTTCAACAAAAGCAAAGTCTTGTTCGTCTTAGGCTTATGGGAGAACTACTTGCAAAAGATCAAAAACAACGGGTCAAGACCTTTTGTGGACCAGATCTTCAAAATCTGTTTTGACCTAGTCAATAATCACAATATCAAGGTCTTTGAATTGATTGAAGCATCGCATTCGGTTTTGCTATTATGTTTTTCAAATTCCCCAGACTTTGGTAGATCAATGAGCTACGTGGAGTTAGTTATCAATCAGTTCCCACAACTATTGTCGCCCAATCAGTTGAGTATTGCCATCGAAACTTTAGGTAAACAGGTGTTATCTAATCCGTTGGACACCATGAACAGACTTACTTCCACGTCAGGAGAGGAATTTTTAGAGTTTTTATTCTTCAAGTGCCTAAACACAAGAAGCGGGATTTTGATCAAACCCAACGTAGAAAGCTTTGCATCCGCCCAGCCAATCACCGAAATCGGAGCAGAATCCACCATGAGATCCCTTGATACTAAGAGTAATACTGTTGACATAGTAAAACAAAATAAAATGAAAAAGCCTAAGGATTTGGTCAAACTAGACATCTTGCCTGATGATGCACCCAAAAGAGAATACAAATTCACCAACAGAAGTTTGCCAGAAACGTCAAGAGAGGCCTTGATTCTCTCGATGATGAATCTCATTCCATACTTGCCTTTACCGATATTCATCAAGTGGTTAGATAAGATCATGGTGTTGGTGGATGCAAGCAACCAAGAAGAAAAGCATTACTTGATCAACATTTTGTGGAAAATCTTGAGTGAAAATTTGGATTTGAACAGGTGTGAAGTTGCCTACAGGTGGTGGTATGGCACAAAGCATGCCGTTGAATTGGACTTGGGCTCTTCCAATCAGTTGGGCAAATTATAGTTATAGTATAGTTATAGTATAGTTATAGTATAGTTATAGTTTATATAAGCGCGCGAACAAAAAAACCATCTCATCTCATCGCACTATGGCTAGAAAGAAATCAGCCGCCAAAAAGGCCAGAGAAGCTGAAGCAAAGCTTAGTAAAGAAGAAGGTATACCAGCGACTGAAACACCAGTTGTTAAAGAGTCTGAACCAAAAAAGAGCAAGAAAAAGGTTGAATCTGAGTCCGAGGAAGAAGACAGTTCTGATTCCGAAGAAGAAGATGAATATGGGGAATTGATTACTGCCAACATAGACCAGAGTATCAATAAGGTGTTAGAAGCTATCAAAACCGATCCATCTAAGTTGTTGGACAAAGACGCAAAGTTCTACGATGACAACGATGAAGAAGTGAATAGCTCTGGTGCCAAATCTGAAAAACCAATGTATTTGAAAGATTATCATAGAATGAACTTGTTATCTGGAGGTTACAAAGAGGAAGATGAACAGCAAGACACCGATTTTGGCACTGTAGATGGTGAAAAGCCGTTTGTAGTTACTGAAAGAGAAGAAAGAGCCCAACTTTTGTCTGATATTAAAGGTGCATTTGACGAAGACAGCGACGATGATGACTTCTTGACCAAGAAAGATGCTAAAACCGATAACAATGATGAAGAAACCTTCAGCAGTTTACCTAACCCAGAAACCAACGAAGACGATTTCTTAAAATCCTTCTTAGATCAAAAAGCTTGGATTCCAACAAAGAACGATAAGGTTGTTAACCTTGATAGAAGAGGAGAAGATGATGATGAGTTTGATGAAGCAGCTGAAAAATTCGAAAACGCCTACAACTTCCGTTATGAAGATGATAATGCAGCAGAAATCATCTCGTATGCCCGTAACCAAGCTACAGTAAGAAGAGACAAAACCAATGCAAGAAAAAGACAAAGAGAAAAGCAACATGAAGAAAAGTTGAATGAAATGAAAGCCAAAGAAGAAAAGATAAGAAAGAAAGAGTTGACAAAGATGAACAAGGTCTCTGATAGATTAAATAAAATCAAGTCCGAAGTTGGCGGTGCCATCAACGACGAAGTTATCCAAAAGGTATTTGGTGACTCCTTACTTAATGATGACTTTGACGATGCTGATTGGGACAATAAAATGGCTGAAATCTTTAATGAACAATATTATAACGAAGAAGTAACAAAACCTGAGTGGAGTGATATGGAATTATCAGACAATGAGCCTGAAGAAAATAATGAAGAGCCTGAACAACCTAAAAAATCCAAAAAGAAGGAAAAGAAGGAATCCAAAAAGTCGAAGAAATCAATCAAAGAAAAGGCACAGGCTATCGTCGAGGCTAACAAAGCAAAAATCGTCGAAGAAATCGAAGAAGAAGAAGAAAGAGGTCGTAGCAAAGATGATGATCTCAAGTTCAAATATCGTGAAGTTTCTCCTGAAAGTTACGGATTGACTACAAGAGACATTTTTGTTGCAGATGACAAGCAATTGAATGAATACATTGGAATCAAGAAGTTTGCACCTTATAGGCCCGAAGAATTGAGAATAAAAGACAGACGTAAATATAAAAAGAAGAGATTATTGACAGAATGGAGAAAAGAAACCTTCAAGTCCTACAAACCTAAAGAAGGTGAAGATGACGATGGAAATGTTATCTGGATACCTAATGAGCTGAAGGAAAAGAAAAAGCATAAACATAAACATAAAGACAAAAAAGAAAGGGTTTCTAAGCATTAAGGTGTGAGATGTAAACTACTTTTGTTTGAAATATACATTAATTGTAATCTATAAACCCCATTATCCTCTTAAACATATTTTATAAATCTGGATATGAAATCCATCAATCGTAACCTGGGAAGCTTACAATAGACTTAGCAGGTCCAGATTTCTTCAAGCCAAAACTTCTTAAAGATCTCCTTGAACTGTTTGTATTATTATTACTTTCACCTTTCATAATCAGTCCTAACCATAAACGTGCAAGTGAAAAGAAAACTATCACGATAAATGCCATCACCCCAAGAATACCAAAAAACCATTGTAAGGTGTCACCATCTTGACCAGGAACACGGACGTTCATACCAAACAAACCGGTCACAACGTTCAATGGCAAAAGCACTGTACCGATAACAGTAACTTGTGATAACATGGCAGTCACTTTGTTATTGGAGTTAACCGATTCTACCTGCAATTGAGCCAAGTAGTTAGCATGGGATCTACTGAAGATTTTCTCATATGCTAACAAGTTTTGAAACATTGTAACCACATGATCTTGGATATCACCCAAATACAAAGCAATGTCGGCTCTTGGTTGAGTGATATGGCCCGGGCTGTGGAATTGATATTGATTTGATGCCATCATATTGGCTGGTGCGCCAGGACGAGGTCCAAAAGATATTCCTCCTGATCCATCATGACCAAAGCCAAGGTCTGGGTTTTGTTGTGGTTGTTGTGGTTGTGTCGAGCTTTGTGTTTGTTGGTCGCTCATAGCAGTTAGGTTAACTGCTGATTGAATAGGTTGTGCATGGTTCTTATAAGCTTCATCCTGACATCTCTTAGCAAACATTTTGATAACATCGGCTTTTCCTGATAATAATCTCATCAATGTCATTACTTTCCTTCTTGATTCTCCAATTCTTTGTAACATGAACCCAAAATCGGTATCTCTGGCCACGAAAACAGAATCTTCAATAGCATCAGCTTCGTATTCAATTCCTGTAATGACAGGTATAAAAGCATCGGTGATATCATCAATGATGGCGTAACAAATCCAATCAGCACTGACATCAACGTAATCTCTCAATTGTCTGACTCTTCTTCTCACATTGGCACCATGGTCGACTGGAGAGAAATGGAAAGTTAAAATCCCACCTCTGAAAACCACAATATAAACGTTGATAGGCTCCAAGTATTCTTCCAGCTCCTTATCAGGTTCGAAGGTATGGAAACAAACAAAGTAATAATTTCTGAAAAGTTCGACTTTTTCTCTACTTTCTTGAACTCTGATATCTTCTGAGGTCAAAGGATGTAATCCAAAAGCTTTTGAAAGTACTCTCATTTCAGCGTCTGTGGGACAAGTACAGTCCAACCACCAGGTATCTTCACCGTCCTTGAACAAATCTCTAATTGATTGTGTAGGACCTGTTAAAGATGGGATATCGGGAGCATGAATGGTTTCTTCAAATTTGCTGCTGAAGAAGGAGAATCTCTCTGGTAATGGAGAATCTGTTTGGTAGGATGCTTTATTGCTTGAAAACGTAACAAAATCGTCGCTATTTGGGGAGCCTTTAGAGTCATCTTCGTTCAAGGATGAAGAATCGGAAGGTAAATGGTGCTCCTCTTTGACAGAGCCCTTTTCATCGATTTTTTGATTGGTGAAAGACTTCTTTAAAATGTTTTTGGGAGTATATTTCAAAGAAGCCATAGACTGGTGTCTAGCTCTTGAAGAAGTCTGAGTATTAATGTTACTTTGCAATAACTGTTGTTGTTGTAATCTTAAGGTTTCTGCGTTATCTCTTTCTTCGTTAATGAACTCATCGATCTCATCGAAATCAATGCCATTAATTCTAACATGTTCTCTCAACATAGGAAAACAAACATCTTCTTCGGTCTCTTGAGAAGATCTGGAACCATGACTAACCGCATCACTATCGATGGAAGAGTTCGAAGCTCTTCTACCTCTTTCTTTATCAGAATGGTAAGTATCGTTTGTCTTCATTTTCATCATAGGAGAAGCCAAATCAGCTTCAAAGTTGGTATTGGTGTTAGAACCACTTCTGGTGTTTTTTCTCTTCTTTTTGACGGAAGAACTGTTTTTGAAGGAAATACCGCCTCCTACTGCATTCAAATGTCTTTGATCTTTGGGGTCCAAACCTCCATCGCTAAACGAATGCGATCTTGACTTTCTTCTTTGAGCTCTTTGAGGAATAGCCACAGGTTCATTGTCATATGGGTTTAAATATGCATTCGTGGATCGGTTCCCTGGACCGGCCTGTCCAAAACGGCCACCCGACTCCAAAATACTGACTGGAGCCTGTTCTACATCAAGGTGAGGAACAGGCAAAGAACTTGGCTGATTTCTATGGTCATCGAGCCTTTGGTCAAATTTTTCATCAGTATTGGAACCAGCATTCCTTGGAGAATGGGAATGGTAACTTTCAGAATCAGACATCTTTATACTTCAGGGCCAAACTTATTGTTAACAGTATCCACTGCTGTATATATATATATGAAATGTAAAGGTTTTTACCGCAACACTCTCTAGTTGCTTGAAACGTTTCTGGGTGTTATTAATCTATACTAGATACAGATAAAAACAATGAATATCAACGCTACTGTAGTACACTTTCTGTTTACTATCCGGGACTAATTTAGAATTGGAATCCTGTGATCATAGTATTCTGTCTTAAAGTATGTTTTCACTTTAAAATATAGGCAATTTAAGTTGTCTTTGTGTGTTTTATGACTATAATTTTTTTCTCATCTTGAAAATTATTAGCGCGACATAATGTCGGCTCACGGAATTTACCATCATGGCTTGACAGCTAACGGTTTATTAATAGAAGGGATGAGATTAACTACGACATGATATGTGGAAGTGGTTAGCGATAACCTGTTTGAGTATCAGCTGATTAGCGGCAGATTGTTACTGTTGACATCGCTAATACTCGCAAATACATTCCTCGTCAACTGCCAAACAAATGGCTGCTACACTACAAAGTACAGTGAAAAAGCATATATCGTAACTATTTACATTAAATCCATTCGATAGGATTCTTTAATCTGTGTAACAATTGTTCTTCTTTGGACCCTGGTGTTGGTTTGTGGTCATAGAGCCAGGTGGCATTTAATGGCAATGACATTAATATACTTTCAATTCTAGCCCCAGGAGTTTGCAATCCAAATTGAGTACCTCTGTCAATAACCAAATTGAATTCAACGTATCTACCTCTTCTGACTTGCTGCCATTTCTTTTCTTCCTCAGTAAACGGCATGTTGATTCTTTTGGATAAAATTGGAATATAGGAAGTTAAAAATGCATTGAAACATGATTCAACCAACAATAAGATCTCATTAGGGTCTTTGCTATCGAAATCATCGAAAAAAATACCCCCAATACCTCTGGATTCTTCCCTGTGCTTGATGTAGAAATATTCGTCACACCATTTCTTGTATTTGGGATATAATGCTTCGTCATACAAGTCTAAGGCTCCCTTGTGTTGTTGATGAAACAATTTGGCGTCTTCTTCATATAAGTAGCACGGAGTCAAGTCTGCACCTCCTCCAAACCACCAGGTGTCTGGTTTACCAGTATCTGGGTCATGGGTTTCAAAATATCTATAATTGAGATGAACAGTTGGTACATGAGGGTTATGGCCATGAACAATCATGGATAATCCACGAACCAGGAACTTGACTGTTCCATCTGCAGCTGCTTTCAAATTCTTATGGTTAACTTTCATTCTACTAACTGCTGCAGGTTGTAAAACACCTTCGATCATGGAAATACCAATGCCGGCCTTTTCGATGATTTTACTATCTTGCAACACCATAGTAACCCCTCCACCATGGCCATCTTCTCTGGACCACTCATCGATTCTGAACTTCCCTGAATCGATAGCTTCGATAGCAGACGAAAATTGTTTTTGTTTAAACCTTATCATGGCCTCCATTCTATCTTTAACTGGGACAGACACATCTTTCAAGTCTAGTTGTGAGTCGGTCATGTTCTCGGTTGCAGTTGGTACTCGATTATCCTTTTCTGTACTATTTTATTTCGATATCTTTGATTTATCGACAAATCTCAAGGTTTTATATTTTTTTCAATGGGGTGATATCGACATCTTATGATTTAAACGACCAATTTTCAGGAAGGCACCAAACAACTTTCTACCGGCACTTTGATTTGTAGGGAATAATAGGAGTGAATAATAGGAGTAGCTATACGTATTGAACTACTTAGAGGTGATAAATAACAGCAACAGTTGCCAACAAATAGGTGTTAAGTGGTGATACTACCGCATTCTAAGCCGCATACAAACGTATTATCATATATTATGACAGAGCAATCCAAAGAAAACATCTTTGTATTGAGTTAGAAAGCCATTACAAACAAAAATCAGAGACTCGAACGAAAGAACATTATCTAAATATATTGATTCATATTAATTAAGTGAAGCTAAACATTTACTTCTTTTTTTCTCTATTACCCTTAGGAACTCTGGCCAACCAGAAGAATCCAATTGTTCCTATTATATTGATTACGATAAAAGCAAGGAAAATACCAAAGTTTCTCCATCTTTCTGAATACAAGGAGTTAACAGATTCCAAGAAAGCATTGGTAGAACTCATTTGACAGTACGAACATCTGTCTGTGGCATTAGGGTCAATAAGTCTACCACCAGCAACTTGTATGTAGGCCCCCATATATTGAGAACATGTTTGACCATCTGGTGGTGGGAATTTCAATAACTCGGCAGGAGAACATACGACTTCAGTGTTGGACAAACTGGTAGATAAAATACCTTGAACTAAATAAGTAAAAGGATTACATCTGTACATGAAGATCCAGAATCCTGGCAAAACTGATGGTCCAGCTAAAACCCCACAGAAATTAAGACACATGGTAAACAACATAACAGCTAAATTGGCGGCGTTATCTGGTAATTCACTGAATGACATACATAATTGACCCAAGGTTGAACAATAGACATAGAAACTGGTAGTAAACATCCAAACAAGAACACCTCTCTGGTTAACAGCATCAGTTGGAACAGCATTGTTGTAGAGACCTACTGGATAGTACCAACAGAAAAAGGCCACAGTACCAATGGCAGCTTGGAATGGAATTTCACCGGTAATTTGACCTAAAATGAATGCTAACCAACTATAAGTTCTGGATGGAGCTTCTCTGACTTCATACAAATCTCTTTGCATAACGAAAAATGGTAACATTTGTTGGACTAAAGTATTTAAAGGAATGAAAGACATGAAAACTGAAAACATTTGATTTTGTAACCCTTGCATTGATGTATCTGCTTTAAAAAAGGAAAACCCGTTGAAGATAGCACATGAAACAACCAAAAAGATTTTGGAGTAGATATAAGTTGGAGTTCTCCAATCTTGTTGTAAAACTCTCCAAGTAACTAATAAATATTGAGTCCAGATATCAGAAGCGTATTTCTTATGAGCATCAGGACTTTCATCTCTAGGCAATTTGACCAATTCTCTTTCCATATAATCTAATTCTTTTTGAACATCTTGGAATTCAGTAGAATTTTGCCATACCTCAAAGTAATCCTGCTTAGCGTGGGAACCAGGAGCAGCACCAACAACGTGCAACATCCATTCTGCTGGGTTAGCTTCCTTTGGACATGGATCAGCACCGTATTTTTCGAAATAGTTGATTAAAGTCAGACAGTTTTCACCTAAATCTCCAAAGTAGACAGTTTGACCACCTTTTTGTAAAAATAATAATCTATCGAATTCTTGTAACAAAATAGCTGAAGGTTGATGGATAGTACATAAAATGGCTTGACCATGGTCAGCTAACTTTCTCATCAACTTACAAACAGACCAAGCAGTTTGGGAATCCAAACCAGAGGTTGGTTCATCCAAAAACAATAATAATTTAGGTTTAGCAGCTAATTCAACACCAATAGTTAATCTCTTACGTTGTTCAACATTAAGACCTTCACCAGCAACACCAACAACAGCGTCAGCGTAAGCAGTCATTTCTAATAAATCAATAACATATTCGACATAGTCCAACTTTTCTTTCTTAGAAACATGACCTGGTTGTCTTAACATGGCACTGAAAGTCAAAGCTTCTCTAACAGTTGAAGTGGATAAATGTAAATCTTGTTGTTGAGCGTAACCAATAGATCTTTGGAAAGAACTATCTAAAGCGTGACCGTTAACCATTCTAAGACCATCAGTAATAACCCCAGTAGTGACTCTTTCAGACAAACAATTCAACAAGGTAGTTTTACCAGCACCAGAAGAACCCATCAAGGCAGTTAATTGACCTGGTTTGACCCAACCGTTAATGTGGTTCAATAAAACTCTGTCTTCAGACTTAATTTTAACTTGATAAGTCAAATCTCTCCAGTGGAAAATGTTATTGTTTTCACCCATTTGTTTTTCAACTTCTTTACTGGAGACAGAATTGGAGTTATCTTGAGCATCGATTTCATCTTTCAAAGTGATCTTTTCGTTACCAAGGTTGTTTTCTGGGTCATTTGCAATGGCAGCAGCTTTAGCTTGGGATTCTTTCTTGTGTTTTTTCAAAGAACCTCTTAAGAATAAGACAATTTCACCCTTTTGCATAGAACCTTTATTAAGTTCAGTTAATAAAATATAAACACCCAAAAAGAAAATAACGAAAGCAAGCGCAATACCAAAGTTTCTCCATTTGTGAGAGTTGGAGTATTCATAAGCGACTTTCAAGTAGTTAGTACCATTCACAAAAGAGCTACCAGGGATGGCACCAACAGTACTACAGATTCTGTTTGTGTCAGAAACATCATTATAACCTGGACCACTTGGGATCCAGTTAGCACACTCGAATTCCCTGTCGTGGAATTCATTACTCATTAAACTTTCAAACACATAACCAACGGGATTGATATAGTTGATCCATCTTGACCAACCCAACATACTTGGAGTTGGGATAACGAAACCAGTATAGATAACCATGGCCAACAACAAAATACTAGCTGGAGTCATAGCACCTGGCAAGGAAGTCGAGACAGCACCAATGGATCTAAACAAATGTGACATGACCAAGGTACAAGTGAAACCCATTAACCAATAGAAGAAGAATCTCCCTGGGTTTCTTCTGAAGTTGACCATGAAATAGAAGACAAAGTTAAATGAGATGGACATAGCTAACTTTGTTGGTAATTCGGTGATAATGGAAGCAAAGGCATCAGCACTTGGTCTATACAAAGCATATTGTTTATGTTTTTCAACAATAGGTCTAGCTTCGAAAAGAGACATGATTTCCAACAAGGAAGCAAAGGCATTAAACAAAACAGCAAAGAACATAGCAGCACCTCTATAATAGAAAGATCCAGTGGTTTGATCCAAATTATAGAAAACAGACGACAAAATAAGACCCATTACAGCTTGACCAAAAATAGAGAAAATGGTAACTGAAGGGTCACCTTTTACTCTAAGGAAATTTCTGTGCATAATGTATTTTGTTTGCATGGCAAATGAAACGGTATAAGAAGATTGAGGAGCTACATGTTTAGATTGTCTGGCAACATGAGCATCATGGTAATCTTGTTTTTTGTTCTCGGATTCAACTTTGACAAAGTATTCGTCAATTTGTTCGATCAAAGCAGCATAATCAGGAGAATTTTTCCAATAAGTTTCAAATTCTTTAGAGGTTCTTGGAACTTTATTTTCGAAACCTTTTTGAATGACTCTTTCAGCAGGATTGGTGATTGAGGTCAAGAAATCGGCAGTGGTTTGTCTTTGAGGACAAATGTAACCCATATCTTCAAAGAATTTTCTAGCTTTATCAGCTTTACCGTAATAGATTTGGTAACCTTCATATAAGACAACAACATTATCAAATAAATCGTAAGCATCTTGAGAACATTGGTAGATAGCAATCAAAGGAGTAGCATCCAAGACTGTTGCAGAGGTTTTTAAGGCTCTGATGAATTCTAAGGCAGTAGCGGCATCCAAACCTCTGGTAGCATTATCCCAACATTGTAAATTGGCTCCAGATAAGGAAACTTCAGCAATTGAGACTCTTTTACGTTCACCACCAGAAACACCTCTAACATAATCATTACCAACATTAGTGTATCTGGTATGAGATAAACCATAAGTAGCCATATAAACGGCAGCCAAGTGTTTGGCGTAAGTTTCTCTGTCGATACTACCTCTGTTTTGAGGAGTTCTTAATCTAGCAGCGAATTCTAAAGTATCCCCGACTAATAAATGAGGAAAGTGAATATCGGTTTCTGCAGAATAAATAACATCACCTCTATGATGGTTTTCAATATCTTTTGGAGTTAAACCATCATAAGAGATTTTAGATTCTTCCCCGACTCTAAAACCGTAAGTGTGTGCAGCAATGGTCTTTAATAAGGTAGAACAACCAGAACCAGGTCTACCCAAAACAACGGTAACTTCACCCGGTCTCATAATGGCATCCATAGGCTTTAAGATATCAAAATATCTGGATTCATCAACTTTTCTCAAAGATCTGATACCTTCAACAGCAAGTTTCCAAAGAGCATTGGAAACAGTAGGTTGATAATCAGAATCAGTTGCAACACCAGAAGCTCTTAAATCCTTATAGGCAATACCTAAACTTGAAGGTTTATAGTATTCAGGATCGCTATCTTTCAATTTCCTTAAATTCTTGACCCAAAATTTGGCATCGAACATATCGGAATCTGGGTCCAATTTTTCATCGATTTCATCCGAATTGAAAGGTTCAATACCAGGAACTTGAGACATATGAGATAAATACTTGATCAAATCTTGGGAAGATTCAGTAACCGAGTTGGAATGGGAATGGTTGGTTAAAGTTCTAGCCAATTGTTTAATATTATCGGATGCAGCATCATCAAACCCATGGTAGTCATTAATGGAGGTTGATTCAGCAGCAAAATCTTTAATAGAATTGGTGTCATCGTTATTTGAAGAACCGGAAGGGAGTCCTTCCTTTTCAAAATCTCTATCAGACATCAGTTAAACAAAAAATAAATAAAATTTTCTATTCAGATTAATAGCCTGATATGTTAGTATGCGATCAAACTGGAAAATTAATGAAGCAATCAATTTTACGAACAACCTGCGTAGGATGGAGTATACAATAATAGCAAATGATTCAATTCAACTCAATTTTATAAATGTGTGTTAAAATATTGCAACTCAATAACTTCTTACTGCCTGAATTACGTACCAATTGTTAATAATTTGTAGAGATGGATTTTGGTTTATATTTATAAATTTCCATTTGGGTAACAGCAAAACAAAAGAAAACTTACATTCGGAACCAAGCTAATCCCGCATTGTTTCAGCCTTCACACGGGAAGTGGAAGCAGAAGTTGGTACCGTTGGTGCGTATCAGTTCCTGGTTTGCGTACGAGAGATTAATAGCTGGTAGAGCAGGAAGAAGATGAAGCTGGCTCTAAAGAGGGTAAATATACAATAATAGGAAGTTTATAGTATGAATTCCATTATACCAAAGTAGACAATCCTTATTTATCTAACTTTGCTAACTTTGCGAACTTGTAAGTCCAGCTATTATACGACAATAGAACAAGCTTGGTGGGCTCGGCACGGGTTTGAAAAAGTATTCCATACGAGCGATTTTTACCCGTACCAAAGTGGCGCCGGTGATACTATGACTGGCCCTTATTTGAGTTACACGAACATTAATAATACGCTAACACCGGCACCAACACTAGAGCCTTATCACAACATTATCTCTTCGGGTACTACAAACTGTATCACCAGGGTAATCACAAATTTCAGTCTGGCTATAGTTAATTCCCCACGTACATACGACTTGCCAATCGGATATCTGTCTGCAGAGTTTTTTACCAGCAGGGAACAGTGCTCGCGAGGCGAAGAGGGAAGATATGGTGCTAGCTGGTGCTAGCTGGTACGAGCTGGTGCGAACTGGTGCCAGCATCAACCAGACAATCGGGCGGGGTTCAGCCTTGCCTAGATTCATAGTTTACAGTTTATTGTTAGCTTAAACTATAATTGCGTATTTTAATCATAATCTGCTTTATTGGCCCCAAGTCATTGACGACATGTTTACTGTTCTCTGCTAGTCATTACTTTCACTTGTTTGTATTACTTCTATGAACACCTGTGACTTGATTCCTTTGACTTCACCTCTATGGTTCACTTCGTCATCGGTCGTTTAGGTGCTCGGATTCGGGTCACTACCATCTGCCCGAGAAAAAGTAGACTGTTTCAATGATAGAGACCCTGTTAGTCTTATTGTTATTATAATTGCTACCACCTTATCATTAATTCTATTATATAATATTGCTGTTTGTCTTCATATTACTGTTTATGGATTATTTATAGATTGTTTATAGATTGTTTACAACTCTTTGTTCGGATACAATTTATTCAACTGTTTGTATAGTGCATTTGCGTTCAATCGGGTCGGGCATATTGCTGCAAGAAGTTGTCAATGATAACCTGTAGAATATGTTTGGATTAAAATCTCCCACAGAGATCCTACAATCACCGGAATGCTATATACAAAGTCCTGTAGTTGTTTGGGTTTCATATTCAAGTGTTCACAAGTGGTTTGGGTTCATTCCGTCTTAGAGATTATCAAATTCTTCCTATGTAGGCAATGACTATTGTAGGCAATGCCTACATCTTCAGCTGTAGAGTGCACATTAAATAAAATATATTCTCTATAACTACATAGTATATCTGAAATCTCTATTTTCCCAATCGGTCAAATCTTTATACCCATTAAGAATAGCTTGTTCTTCATTGTGTCCTCCTTGCTCCTCATCTCTCTTTTTATTTCTCCAATACATCAACCCAGCGTAGGCAAATGTTAATCCAATCATAAGACAATAACAACTTATTAAAGCATTCATAGCACTTGGATATTTGGGGGCTTCTCTTGTGAAGAAAATATTGGCTCCAATAATGTTTCCAGATGCGTAAAACATAAACCAAAGTGAATTGGCCATAGTCTTTTTGGTAGATCCTGAAACATTTGAAACTAAAAATACCCAACATGCAATAACTGGTAATCCAATAATATATTGCAACCATGTACATCCAACTAATGTCCACTTTTCACTGGTTGGTGTTAATTTGATTCCAATCAATCCTCCTAATGGAATGGCACATCCAAAGAATAATGAAATAGCTCTGGTATTTTTAACATACAATGATAATAATCCAAATCCTAATACAACAACAAATTCAATGGCTCCTGTTGGTAACTGTAAAACAGTTGCATTGATACCACTGAACCCATATCCTCTGATCAATGATGATGCAAAGTTAGAAACACCCCCATTGATAATACCACACCCTAATCCGATTAAAACCAACATCCAAACTGCAACATCTTGAAGACATTCGACAATTTGTTTAGTGTTATATTTTTTATCTTGTAAACCTTGACTGTTTTTAGAAACAACTGCAATCACAATAGCTTTTTCACGTTCAGTTAAAAATTTAGCATGAGCAGGTGAGTCTGGTCCAAAATACAAAAATACACCAGACCAAACAAAATTCATCAATCCAATAACAAGGAAGATCAATTGCCATGGTTTAAGAGCTGATGAATTGGCATGACCCAAACCAAAACCTAATAAAGCACCAACCATAGTAGAAATACCATTGGCTGATAAAAAGAAAAACTGACGGAATGGTTGATCTTCTTTATGATAAAACAACTTAACCAAATTCATACAGATAGGACTGATTTGACTTTCCAAAACCCCAAGAATAAATCTAATAACTAATGCTCCTCCATAATTCTTTAAACCCACATGGCCGATTAAAATAACTGCCCACACAACTAAACTAACACCAGCAAACTTACTTAATGGGAGTTTCTGAATCAAATAATTAGCTGGTGCTGCTCCTGCCAAATATCCAAAGTTGAAAATAGCTGCGACCCAACTATAACGTTGACCAACCAATCCTAAATCTTCTCTAAAACTGTAAGCACTAGCATAATTTAAAGATAATTTATCTAAGAATTGTAAACAATATGTTATGAATAATAAAGGCATCAATCTGTAATCAATTTTTCTTCTAATTCTGGGGAACTCTCTGTCGATCTCTTCTTGTGGAATCTCTTGAGAGTCAGCATAATAATTTAAACCTAAAACTTTATGGTGAACTTCAGCTTCGATACCTTCAACAAGTTGGTTTTGGTTCTGCTTCTTTTCTTCGCTAGAAACGCTATTGATATCGATATCTCCCTGTTCCTTTTCTTTGCTCATCGTATTGTCTGCTATGATTTACAGGTACAGCGTAATGAATAAAATTGAAAAAATCTTATTTTAGCAGTTGCTAGAAATAAACAATATTAACCCACTTATTATCAAATATATACAATGGATAATATATGTTCAATCAACTATGGGATTCTATCCTTTTTAAATCATTATTCTCTCCAACCACCGTAATTTCATAGCCGTCTCCCAACCCATTATCTTTTTCCCAATTTGGTATCAGCCCTCTAAAAAGATTCCGCATCAACCAGAAAGTCTATTCAGTTCTGTAGATTACAGGAATATATTTGATAGTAACACGAACCAATTCCATTCTCAGCCTATCTAGTGTATTTTAATTAAATTGTTTTACTTAATTTGGTGCTGTACACTTATCTATTCAAAGTTTGTGATTCTTATCCTTATCTATGCGGGATCTACTCAAAAAATCACTTTTACGTGTACCCACGTACCAGCATCATCCCAAGACCTTCTGTGGGTATTTTCCAAAAGCAACCCTTCCCGACAACGTTTGATCTGTCTTTGCTCCTATAGGTCTACCGTTGGACCCATTTCACACGATGCGGATAAAATCTTATCAGCAGTGTAAGGCGAAATAAGACCAAAAATATCTCTTGACAGATAGCTTATCTCGAAAATTATTTCCTGAGAATGTAGAGATTCATGGATTACCCTGATGGTTGCAATTTTCTTGCCCCAGTTAATGACTAGCTAAATAATTCAGTTTTAGAGTAATCCTTATTTTCTGGCAAAATTCATGCAATAGTAATTAATACGCATTAGGCTTAGTTTCGGTTATAATGAAGGATCAATATTCTTTGATTATAGTTCCAATAATTAGATGTTTGAATTACGTTGTTGATAATATGGTATTTCTCTGTTCTTGAACTTAATTAATCAGGCTATTTGTGATAAACTCTTGATGTTCCTGCCTATGAGCCATGTTCACAAATTTCAGTCTCAATGCATTGAATATATGTACCCGGTATTGTAAAAGTGGTTCACTGACCAAAAGATGTCATTAGTTGCCTTCAAACGACAGGTTTCTCCCAGCAGGTAAATGGAGTAGAACCCTGGTCTTGTTGATTGTTTGGAGCTTTTTCAATTTTTATGAACGGGTACTACCCTGTTTGGAAATTGATGGAACTAAGAGCGAGTGGAATTTGCAGCAATTGCCTCTCACCAACGATAAGAATTCATATCTTTTAATATTTAGCGTCCCGCCACTAGAAATACCACATTCGAAATAATTTGCATTTAACATAATTCAAAGGGCATCAACATATCCAATAATCTTTTAGTTTTTGGTTTAAATAATGTATTTCTAATAGTTTGAAGCCTATGTATTCAGTTTGAAATGAGCCAATAGAACCCAAACATCGTAAGAACCTATGAAGAGAGCTTTTATTTATTGCAAGTGAACCAACTCTCATATTGATTGTCATTTTGCTTTTATTGTGAAATTAAAATTTTTGTCCTTATGCAAATTCTGTAAATTTTACAGAAAAAAAAAACAAGTAAAAATAAAAGAAAAAGACTTGGATATTAACTTTATCAATACTATACCATAAAGAGTTCCTACAAACTTAGTGCAAAACAGTAATGAAATCACATCAAAGAATCATCTCAACCCCACAATTCAAATAAAAATAGATAAAGGTTTGAGGGTCGCTTAGGTAGCTAGTTGAGAATAGAGCTCGTGCATACACTATCTCCTATTTAAGCTTGATTGGTATTTTGGGTAGAAGTATATAGTTTGAGTTGAGAATTTGCAACATTGGCTAGATGGGCCTTTGAATAATAGCTTATCTACACCATTATTTTATAAAACCGAAACATCGGACGGAAAGTTCAGAAAAATGCTTGATCAGCAGAAAAGTGTCCAAGGCAACATTTACCCTTTAGCCTCGACATAGACATAATGAGAATTACACTGTCGTTTAGTACATCATCCAAACGACCGGTTTTCTGACTGTCTTTCCAGTGTGATTACAAGATAAGATAAAGGTAATCTACTCTACGTCATACAAGCATTTTAGTAGTAAAGGAGTTTTTCTCAACCTAGCAAATTGTTTCGAAAAAGTTAAACATAGGAAGAACATTGAATGATCCGATTTTTTGGCACCAGCAGCTAAGTAAAGTCTACCATCATCACCCACATTTGTTTTGCTGCCTCTATGCTATTGTAACGTAGAAAATCAGAAAGTAAGGTTGTGAGAGACACTTGACAATTCCGAAAAATGGAATTGAAAAGGAATTATCACGGAATTGGATTTCGGAATTGGTTGATGATACTGAAGTATTTAAACCTTTGACTTTGCTGGGAACTAAAAAGCTATAATTGCACTACAACTAAGATCTGAAAAGTAGTGGTGGCTCTTTATAATATACATAGCGTCTCATGACAGTTTTAGTGGACGACAACGTACTAAATGGAAATATTTCACACCTTATTCCTCAAAAAGTGATTGATGGGGAAATCAAAGAATTGATTGATAACCTTGAGTCGATCCCTAGATTTGATCCACATACTAAGTTTGATCCAGAGAAGCATATACTATACAAAGATGAAGATTTCGACAAGTTCAGGATCTTGACTTTGAAAGATTTATCCATAGAAAAAACCCATGTACCCACTATTAGTGATGTTGGTGTGACGGACCCTTTCCCATTATTTACTGAAGAAGCTTGTAATATAATGAAATGGGAGGTTTTCCAGACAGAGAGCTTGAACAAATATGGAAGGTTACCTAAACTAGCCAAGAATACAACCGATTTAGATATCCAAATATGTGGTTACATCAAACAAGCTCCCTTCACCTATGCCGCATGGACACACCCAAGAACCCAAGAGATCATAAATAAGATCGCTGGTGTCAATCTTAAAATCATGTTTGACTACGAAATTGCCCATATCAATGCATCTTTGATCAATAAAGACTATCCAGTAGGTGAAAAGCTTGGAAAAGAGAAAGATTTAGGGTCTGTTTACGATTGGCATTATGATTCCAATTCTTTCGTTATCGTGTTGATGTTATCCACCAATGATCAAATGATAGGGGGCAAGACTGGTTTAAGAAACGGGGACGAAAACATAGTTAGTATTGAAGACCCTAAAGTTGGATATGCTTCACTCTTACAAGGAAGAGTAATCAAGCATGTTGCAACCAAGCCTATAACAAACCACGAAAGAATCAGTTCTGTGGTGGGATATATTCCTGAGTCAATCGAGCTTCCAGATACCACTGTTTTGACCTCGTTCAAACCATCGGTTTTACCAAGGTCTATCCATGATGAGTACTACCCTGAATGGTGTGATTACAGGTTCAAGAGAATCGAGGAAATGCTACAAGTCAAAAGAAAGCAATTGTTTGAAAACGAGGGACATTTTGATCAGGAAGAGTTCATAACATTCTGTAAAGGCGTAGAAGATTATTTACAGAAAACCTGGAATGAGTTTGAAGTTTGTGGTGAAAAAGAACATCCTCCCAAAATCTATTCAGTTCCTTACAAAGATTTATAGACTTGAAGGCAATATACTATGCAAAAGTAATAGAGCGATGAACGTAATATCAAATATGACCAATATGAGTATATGTAACATGTGTATATGATTAATACATATTACTAAGCGTTGAAATGACACGTACAGTCGATTTTTTTTAAAAAGTATATTAAATTACAAATATGGTACAAAATCTAAATTACTTGTGTCACCAGACCAGTGTGAACAAAGTCTATTATATGAGTTTTCAACCGTTCTTGCTCCCAAGCTGATCAAAGACTTGAAGTACAATTGAATCTTCAACCTGTCAAGTTCATCTGTACAGCAAAGTCCACATATTAATAACGACGAATGTAACATCAACAACCTCCTATCATTCAAGATGGGGTTTTGCTTTATCACTTCGTCAAAGGGGAATTGATCCTTGGGCAATTGGAATTTAATTCCGTTGAAAAAATAACACATATCTAATATCTTCCTAACAACATCTTGAACTAGTTTACTCTCATTTGGCATGTTTAAGTACATAGGGTTGGTCAACACAGTAAGATATAGTCCTCTTACGTGTATTTTATCGCTTAGGTCAAACCAACTAAACACAATGTTTGCCGTATAGCCATAAGTTTCAGGAGGTAAGTAATTCATACCACCAGTTTTTGGATAATAGGGACTTTCAGGTTCTATTATACCATTTGGAGAGGCCAAATAAAAGTTCATTGCTTGATCGAAAAGATTCATAAGCTGGACAAGATCATCAGAACCGATTGATTTGGAGTCGCTATTTCTTATTCTGATGGATAGTTTTAAAAAGTGAATAAATAAGAACACATTGCTTGATGACTGGCCCAAAAATACATTATAGCCATTAGGGAGAACAAAACCCAACTGAATTGCTAAATTCCAGTCATCTTTATATAAAATAGGCAATAATATATCATCTAATTGATCCTGGTTGTTGATAGACCCCCCAACAGGGTTAGTTATTACAGCTATGATTTCAAATGAAGCAAACCATGTCGTTGCTAACAAGATACTTGGGCTGTTTTTCTTATAGGAAGCTAAATATTGACGGAATAGATTGTTAGATCCCCTTAAATGTGCTCTCCAAGACCCATTGATAGTAGAGGCAGAATCAGTGACAAATAACAAACTGGCCAATATCAAAGGCTCTATGAACTCCAGGACTTTATTCTTCTGATCGAAAATCGAGTTAAGACCTTTCAAACTTAAATTGATATAATGTCTTTTATAGTAATCATCAACCGGTAATTTACTTTCTTCGAATTCAAAAGACGCTGTAATTGAAAGGATAGCATTCAACAAAAATGGAACTCTTTGTGCTTGTTGAATTATAATTTTATTAAAAAAGTTTTTCGGACCACTTCCAGGAGACAATGGCATTAACCATAGAGAATATTTGTCATAAAATAATTTCAAATAGTTTTTCTGGTTATTCTCCAAATTGTCAAAAGATTTTATGAAGGAAATCAAATATTCATCGTCAAATACTTCTTCGTTATACTTAGCTGATGGAGGAGGAGTAGGTTGAGTCTGATTCTGAAAATCTTGATGATTTTGGTCGAAATGATCAGAGAAACTCAATAAACTGTCTGGCATATTGGTGAATTTTCCAGATAATAAATCATTCAAGTCATTAGCCAACATAGAAGCTCCTGAAAACAATTCATCAGTAATTGATTTATCTGAAGGAGAAAGTGTCGGTATACTAGCGGACATTTCAGCAGTACCATTGATAGGGCCAGAGAGGGTCAACATCGGAGGAGCAAATCTTTGAATGGTTGGAAACGGGAGGAGCATACCAGGGCTTTCAGAACTGGCAATAATAGGAGGTTGAGGAATATTGGGGGTGGGAGTTGAATGATGTTGGAGGGGATTATGAAGATAACTGGAGTCAGCAGGATTGGTGACGGGTAAGGTTGGATGACGAAGGCTCTGATGAAAATTATGGGAATTCATGGGACTATGATTGATATCGTGGTTAAGAGTATTCCCATTCTGATTGATAGAATTTGGATTGTTTTGTATACCAGCTTGTGAAGGTGGAGCCGAAGGCGTCAACAACGGAGGAATAGTTGGATCAGCATCATTTCGTTTGTCGTTGTCAGGAAAATGGCATACTTTTCTGGATTTATAACAGTTTTGACAAACAGGTTTTGTTTCATCACACTAATAGGTTAGTAAATAAACGGACTAGACAAAGCGGAATCAATCGCCCAATTTCTATTAACAACTAAGACCACATACCTTTATTTTTCTTTTCTTACACTCCAAACACCCTTTTCTACTGTACTTTCTCTTTCGAATTACCTTGGATACAGTTGTGTTTGGTTTATCACTCATGTTAAGCGGTTTATTTTTTTCAAATGGTGAGAAGAACCAAATAAAGTTTGCACAACCAAAAAATAATGATTTTGTTCAGATTTGAAGAGTAAGCAATAAATATTAGAATTTTAGTCAACTCTATAGATTTAGTTATAATTTTCTGAATTTATATTGGAAACCAGCAAAACTATCAATAATATTCACTTGACATCAGTGCGAATTTTTCACTAATGGCATTAGACTATAAGTTAGAAATCTTCATTCCGTTTGAGTCTGCAAAGCAGGCAACTATAGCGCAACAAACATTGTCGCCCGATCCAATTTTGAAACTGGACGAGTTGTTTGTCGAGTACCTGGTGCAAGATGCCGGGTTAAATTGTTTATTTCAAGGTGTTAGTGATCGTGTTATCAGAGTAGCTGCCAGTAATGTGTTGGATAATATCAAGACTATTATAGAGTGTATCGAAGAGTTTGAAGATAAGGAGGATGTGGTTTTTACATAGATCGATTTAATCGCAATATTAGTTCTACTAGTTCTACTTGTTCTACTGTTTCTACCGGTTTCAACAGTTTCAAGCAATTTCTGTAGCAGTAAATAGTGTAATGAATAACGAAATTCGCGATGCCTAACTACTCTTCGATGAATCGAGTGTTTAAAAGACAGCTATTTAAAGGTGGGCAGCTAAGCAAAGTCACGGAAAATGACACCAGCTTCTACCATGAATACTCCATAAGGCCTGACACTTTTGCTTTCAAAGTAACGAATGATAATTCCAACAAGTTATCACCTTTTCAACAGTTGAAAAATTCAAAATATAATATCATTGATTACGTTTATAGGAACTCCACTAATTATCCATTTGAAGATAGAACTCCCAAGGACGTTTTCAACATGTATCCTATGATAAATTCTAAGAAGTTGAGCAGAAACCAGCACCGTCCTAAAAAGGCCAAAATGACGGTTTCTGATTTTATTGAAGATAGTTTATATAATCCACATTATGGTTACTTTTCAATGGAAGTAGAGATCTTCAAGAACGACAAGCCTTTTGACTATAATAACATTAAGGATGTTGACGAGTTTTTAGATACTTGGCAGGCTTCCTACGCAAAATATGACGAAGAAGAAGTCACCTCGAAAAGAACAGAGTTAGTCAAGTTAGATAGTGTTAATTATGCCAACCCAAACTCAAAGTTTGCTTCAACTTCTTTGAAGTTGTATAACGAAGAAAAGGAGAAATTGAAGCAAACTCAAAAGAATAAGAGATCTTTACAATTATGGCATACTCCCACTGAATTATTCCAACCATATTATGGAGAAGCTCTTGCCAGGAATATTCTTGATACCTACAAACAAAACCACCCTAATAACGAACAGAATTTGATCATTTATGAAATGGGTGGTGGTAATGGGACCATGATGGTGAATATCTTGAATTATTTAAAAAGAAACGAGCCTGAAATTTACCAAAATACTTCGTATAAAATAATCGAAATTTCCAGTCAATTGGCCTTGAAACAATACAACCAAGCTTTAAGTGAAAAGTTGGTAGCACAAGGTCTAGATGTTCTGAAATTCCAGATCATAAACAAATCGATTTTTGATTGGAGAGAAGTCGAACAAAACCCTTGTTATTTTATTGCTTTAGAGGTGTTTGACAACTTCAGTCATGATTTAATAAGATATGACAACACGACTGGTGAGCCATACCAAGGACATGTGTTGATAGACAACAAGGGTGACTTTTACGAGTTTTTCTCCCCGAAATTGAATTATTACAGCGATGTGTTTCTACAATTGAGAGAAAATGGACCTTGTAAGGTCTTGAATAGGTCAAGGGTTGTAGACAGACTTGCCAGCGTGGTTCCATTCATAGAAAAGGACCACATTCACCCATTACACCATTTAAGATCCAAGTTATTATGGCAGAACTCGCTTATGCCTTTTAAAGATAACTTATCTCCAGGAGAATTCATCCCAACAAGATTGATAGAGTTTTTTCACATTTTGAAGCATAAGTTCCCCAAACATCATTTGATTTCATCAGATTTTAACTATTTACCGAATACTATCCCAGGATATTACAATGCACCAGTTGTGCAAACAGTTTTAAAGGATAAAATGATCGATATCACTTCTTACATGTGTAATCAAGGGTTCTTTGATATTATGTTTCCAACTGATTTCAAATTGGCAGGTAATTTGTATGAACAAATAGTTGGCAAAAAAATAGAGGTTCAACTGCATAAAAAGTATCTAAAACAATGGGCAGATGTCAAGGCCACTACTACGAAAAAGGGAGAAAATCCGATGCTAGACTTTTATACCAACGTCAGCTTCATGAACACCAAGTAATTGTAAATAGAATAAATAAAGCATATGTATATATTACCTAATCTAACCATGAACCATAAAACCATGCAACCTTAACCTACCCAGCCTACATATACAATAACTATACACGCCAAATTTCATATACCATGACATTCAATCAATGAAGTCATGACATTATGTGAGACGACAACCTAAACCCAAACAATATGAAAACCACCAATTTTCGTATTGTAAACCTATTTTGAACATAACACATAGAACTATACTTCTTCTTAGAAGAAGGCCAAAACTTTCTCTAATCCTCCATATATATAATCAACAACAAAAGAGCTTGTTAATTTCAAATTATTCAAGGCATTGAAAAACATCCTAGAAAAATCATCAAAAATGTTTGAGTTTACTAAGCCAATCAACTGGTGTTTACATTGGTTTGCAAAATATCTGACTTGATTTGAGTAATCTAATGACGGGTCATTTGCACCAAGTAACTTAATCTCATCTGGAGGTGTCGATATAAAATCTTGGGAGGCATAAAGGGTTATATACCTTGTGAGACTATTTGCAATGGTGAAACCCAACGATATACCAATTGTGAAACTTGCCAACATGTAAAATGTGTTGAATGAAAAGCTTGATGTTTTATTTGATGTGATTTCTTCGTTTGCCCTCAATCTTAAGTTCGGATCATTTGAGTTGAAAGTTTTAGTAATAATATTACTAAAAAATTGAAACTTTTTCAATTGCAAAGGATCAATATTGTTTGAATTAATGATTAATTCACTTTTATGTTTTTTCTCCAAAAACTTATAATTTTTATTTGAAGTTGTAACTAAACTTGAATACATGGAATTTGACAATGGAGGAACATTTTCATTATTTTTGTTAATAACAGATGCTTTTAATTCAATATCAATGAAACCTTTCATATCATTTAATAACCTCAAGCTATGTAAGGAAGAAGTTTTCCAAGTTTGAAAAGGTTTTAGTAAATCAATCAAGTCCAACAAGTTACTAAAGTAATTGACAGTAATCATATTGATGACAGTGACTTTTGGGTTATCAAAAAATTGCAAATTATTGGAGGATTCGAAAATCTTATTCAAAAAGTCAATCAACTTAACAGAGCCATCATTAATAACAAAAATCAAATCCGAATTTCTAATATCTTTTGTATTCTTAAAGTTAAAACTCTTTATGTTAATGTTGGTTACGTCATTATTTTTAAAAATCATCAATTCGAGTAAATGGCTAATTTCAAATTTATTATAATTTGAAATAAGACAAATCTTCAATTTACTATCAGGCGAAGAGCTTGACATTGACATTTTTGGCATTATAAAAGTATTTTCTCTGAAATCATCTTCTTCGTCGGTTTCAAAAACCATCGAATCAACCATTACAGCTGAATTAGGGTCATGAAGGTCTTTTTTGTCAATATGATCATCATCATCAGTGGTAATTGACAATAAAGAAGAAGGCCTAACAATATTTTGAGGAATCACAGGCGAATTGTTACTCAAAGTTCTGAAAATCGAATCATTACTAATATTTTGCCAACTTTCATCGATATAATACTTGGATTGATTGAAATCTTGGGAATTGTTTGAAGGGAACTTTGATAACCCATTATTTTTAAGATTTGGTGATAGCTCGAGATCTGGATTAGTTAAAGCATTATAAACTGACAGGTGAGAAGCAAACAATTTCCCGTCATAATCATTGGGATCCGGAGTCAGGCCCAATCTTAGGTCCTTTTTTGAGGAAGTCTTGGAATCTTTACACTCTTTTGACCAATCTCTGGCTAAATCTTTAGCTAAATCTTGTGCTGCTTTGGTCTCCATATATTTGTATTTATCAAACCTTTTTAAGTCTGTATCTAACATTCTCAATCAATTTGGACAAGGTTATTAATTCCAAATCCCAGCAGAAAAGTTTGAATACGTGTTGGAGATGTTATTATGTCAAATGACTCCACTTAATCAGTTTATCTATCGTTTATACTCTATTTGAGTATCCTTAATTTCTCATCCCTTATCGTTCCCAAATTGGTTAAAACACTACGTCATGTATATTAGACGTGTAGGTTAAGAGTATTTTATACAAATGGAGGAATGGAGGAAATGGAGGACATTGGTATGAGGGCATGGGCAAGATGGAGGACATGGTGGAGACAATGGCAGTTAGATTAGTTGTATAGAAAAGGATAGGCAGGTTGGAAGGAATTGGGAGAGCTAGAAGCTAGAAGCTAGAAGCTAGAGCTAGAGCTAGAGCTAGGAGCGCTGAGCACAGCGCCAGCCTGGAAATGATAAGCAACTAGAAGAACTTGTGGGACAGGAAGATACAGGCACTAGTCCGAACTCATCACAGCCAATTAGAGCCAGGGAACTGAAGCGAGTGAATCAAGCTTATTCAAACCAATAGCCAAAGATGACTGCTGTTAATCTAGGAAGTCCGATCTGTGGAGAACATAGGAATGCCCAATTGGGACTAGTAAGTGACAACAAGTTCAAATAGTATGGAGAAGCCACAAGACTTGAACGAGTAGGATCATTTTTGTACATGCAAAATTACGCTACGCTTCTTCTGTTATGAGTTTTGTACTGCACCCCTATAGTATAAATTTTCGCCATATTCTGTGTACTAATTTGGTTCTGTCACTATTCTCTATCACTAAAGTTCCAGATATTTGCAGCTATGACTAACCGCGAAAATCTCATCATTATGGCAGAAGGTAGAACAGAAGAAAGAACCAACAGGACCACCAAGCCCCAGGTTTCAGGCAAACCCAGACCCAAGAAACCTACAAACACCAAAAACAAACCTAAATCCAAACTGGTGCAACCAAAAGATGTTTCCAAAGACTATAAATACCAACAGATTAGAAAATTGATCAAGAAATTCGAACCCATCACTGTAAATGGGATTTCGATGCCCATCTTGTGCAAACAAGTTGAAGAACCAAACGCTAAAAAAGCGGTAGATTCTTACATTTTGTCATTTATTCAAAACCAGCCCACTCAGTCAATCTATTTATCTTTTGCTTTGGAACCTTCAGACCCTGATTTCCCGTTTGATTTGGATTTCTTGAAAATCAGTTTATGCATTCCTCCTACTTATCCTTATAAGAAAGAGGCCAAACCCTCGATATATGTTATTAATGAAGATATTCCTCGAGGATACGCCGTGAACATCGAATTGGGTTTCAAAAGAATCGTCGGCATGGCTACAAATGGCGAATCCGATGAAGATATTGAATTGGTTGATGGAAAGGGGTTATTATCTCAATTAAAAACTCTAGACAAATACCTTGAGTTGTTCTTAAGACAAGAAAAGAGAAAGACCATAAAGTTTATCAAGGGGAAGAAACCGATCTCACAAGCTCCTTCACCTTCACCTTCACCTTCACCAGCACCAGTATCAAAATCAGCATCTCCTTCAGATCCAGCACCGTCACCTTCAGCAGCTCCAAAAAGTAGCAAGATCCCTATTGAAGACCCGGAACGTAAACTATTTTTAAAACAATTGAACATCAAACTTAAAGATAACGTCAAGTTATTCAACAAAAATCGAAATTCTGAAAAGTATAAGATTCAATTACCAATTAATACCAAATACGATTTGCCCGAAAACTGGCTTATGTATGGTAACGTTGAATTGTTACTTACCATTCCAAAAGAATATCCTAAATTGCCATTATCTATTGAGATTTTCAGAAAATTCCTGGAAAGAATGAATAGATATAATGATTATACAGCATATGAGACCAATTTAATCAATAATTTTAACAATTTTGAGTTTGAGGAATCAAATATTGTATCGAGATTGAACTATTTATCAAATAATTTATCAGTATTTTGTCTTAACAAACCTGATTTTGTGCATTATAATAGCTTATATAGTAGATTCTAATATACGGTGTACGGGTCTGCACCTCAAAATTTGAGAACGAAACTTTCCCTCAAAAACTCAGTAATCATACCAAAACTAACAGTGGCAGATAGACAAACTAAAAAGCATAATGGAGCGGCCAGAAGAAGAAATTACATTCCAATATGCTAATGAATGTGATTTAGAAATCCACTGTTCACCATTTGGATTGTCAGGGTTGTACATTAAAATCAAAGGGACAAATATAATGGGGATTGGTAGTACAATGGGGTTAATTACAGGGTCAACCAAAGGATTAATTCACTACAACGATAGTCAAGACTTAATGGACCAAAAATATAAATTGTACGTTATAGTGGAAGATGATGGAATGTTAAGAATTGAATTTACCAAGATTTCACCACTAGTTCAAACTTCAGATGATATAAGTCCTGACACACAAGACGATAAAACTCGTAAACTTAACAATAGTTCATCAATAGTTTCATCAAATAATAAACTGCAAAACGACTTAGGAAAGAATGTTGAAGAAATAATCGGCAAATCACCCAATTCAATCACTACAAACGATAATTCCTCATATTCTTCATCATTGAAATCACCTCAAAATCCTAATTTAGACCCTGATGGTGAAGTAATCGAAGACGACGAGATACCTTCTTTAATATTTAGAGGCAAGTGTCCAGATGGTAGACCAGACAATATTGAACCATTTATTGGAATATTCTCCTTCGAAAGAGAAGATTAATGTATAATAATGTAAAGTTAATTCGTAAAGTCTAGGTTTGAACTAAGTCACCTCTAAATCTTTAAGGCTTTAATATACTTATAAATAAATAACATGTAAGAGTTCTTATACTGATAAGATTATCTCCACCACTTTTCCCTTTATCCTAGCCTAACTATTACCTTATTAAGTATAGATGCGAATCACATGGATAGTTAGTAACGGTTCTCGTGTCTGGAGTGAGTAGTGTTCTATAGGAAGTCTTCTAGAAGATAACCAGTGGCGAGTCACTACTAGAGTCATAAAAGTGAAGGTCATTTAGAGAGTCACAACCAAGCTCGGTAGTCGGTAAGACCGTTAGACAGCCAGGCCGTGGGCCAGCAGTGCCTAATCTATCACCAGCTGGGGGGGGATGTTTAGTACCAGGGCTGGGTCGATCTCGTAGTAAAATTTTAGGACCGCCGTTAGTGGGCGGTGGCACCGATTGAAAAATTTCACGTCGTCGGCATAAGATCATCTAAATTCGCATTTGTCTCCTGGGGGTAGCTTGGTACCAGGAGTGGTTACTAATGGACCCGCGACAGGTCGATACCCGCGCTACCTATGGCAGTAAAATCATCAGAAAATCGCATTTGTCATATGAAACCTCAATAGCTCCTCGGATAATTTTTTTCACCAATATTGTGGGGATTGTGAATACTTTATAAATAGGAAACATATCCTGAAATTTAAATTACTACTATACCTAGTGAAAAAAATAGATACAAACAAAGATGGATAGATTAAATCAATTAAGTGGCCAATTAAACGGTAACTCTAAACAAGCTTTATTACAAAAGAATCCTGATGATGTTGTCATTGTCGCTGCCTACAGAACTGCTTTAGCTAAAGGTGGTAAAGGTTCTTTCAAAGATGTTGGTTCTGATTACATTTTAAACAAATTATTCAAGGCTCTTATTGCTAAGACTGGTATCGATGTTAACTTGATCGAAGATGTTGCTGTTGGTAACGTCTTAAACAGAGGTGCTGGTTCAACCGAACACAGAGGTGCTGCTTTAGCCGCTGGTATTCCAAACAAAGCTGCCTTCATTGGTCTTAACAGACAATGTTCTTCAGGTTTAATGGCTATTTCTGAAATCGCCAACAAGATTAAATGTGGTGAAATCGATTGTGGTATTGGTGCAGGTGTTGAATCCATGTCTGCCAACTATGGTCCTCAAGCTTTAAGTAAAATTGATGTTCATTTACAAGAAGACCCAGAAGTCGAAAAATGTTTAATTCCAATGGGTATCACTTCTGAAAATGTTGCTGCTCAATTCAACATCTCAAGAAAAGACCAAGATGAATTTGCTGCTGTTTCTTACAACAGAGCCGAAAAAGCTGTTAGCACTGGTGCTTTCAAAGATGAAATTTTACCAATTGAATCATTAATTGCTGAAGAAGACGATGACGAAAACGTTACTTACAAATCAGTTACTGTTGATACCGATGAAGGTCCAAGAAAAGGTGTTACCGCCGCTTCTTTAGGTAAATTAAAACCTGCTTTCAGTGCTGAAGGTTCAACTCATGCTGGTAACGCTTCTCAAGTTTCTGATGGTGCTGCTGCCGTTATCTTAATGAGAAGATCATTAGCTGAACAAAAAGGTTACAAGATTGAAGGTAAATACGTCTTATGTTCAACTGTTGGTTGTCCTCCAGAAATCATGGGTGTTGGTCCAGCCATTGCTATCCCATCCGTCTTGAAGAAAGCTGGTTTAACTGTCAGTGATATCGATGTTTATGAAATCAACGAAGCCTTTGCTTCCCAATGTTTATACTCAGTTAATGTCTGTGATATTCCAAAAGAAAAAGTTAATATCAATGGTGGTGCCATTGCCCTTGGTCACCCATTAGGTGCCACTGGTGCTAGACAATATGCTACCATCTTAAGATTAATGAAACCAGGTGATTTCGGTGTCACCTCTATGTGTATTGGTACTGGTATGGGTGCCGCTTCAATTCTTATCAAAGAATAAATTAAATAGCTGATTATACGTTAAATAAATTATTGTTTATTATTTTACTAATATCTCTATAGAACTAATCATTACATAATGGATAATGCATTTATTTGAAATATACATTTGAGCTTTTTCTTCTAGACGAGCTAACATTTTCAATGGTAGGCGAAGAAGAACTCTTTCTTGTTGGTTTTGCATTGTGTTGGTGGGCACCGTGTGGGAAGTACACCACGTTTATTGGGGGTAAGTAATAAACGTTTGATATTGGGAAATATTTATAATTTGGATCGCTACTGGCATCTGCTTCGGAGTTTAACAGACTCAAGTTTTGTTTGTTTGATAAGCTGGCATTGAAAATGACTGGCGATACCACATTATTTTGATTGTAGTTTAGGGAAGGAATTTGTAAAGGTGTTGGTGACTTCTGGCGTTTCGAGCTTGGTTGACCCGAATCCTCATCATCATCATCATCTTCTTCGTCATCGTCCTGGTTTGGATCACTCTCAGATTTGTCATTATCATCATTCAATTCATCGTTGGCTTCGGCTTCTAGCGAATTTCTTTCTGATGGTGGTAAATTGCCTGAATTCCCGGAAGCTTCATCTTCCACAGACTTGTCTTCTTCAACTTTAAAATCATTCGTTGTATCTTTATCTGACTTGCCTGATAATTTATAGGATTCTTTGGTATTAAGAGGCCTTCCTTTTACGAGTAAATCCTTTCTTTCAGAATAAAACGAGGGATTTCTACCTCTTACAATGATTGGTTCACTTTCTAGTTCAAACAAGTTGATCTCGTTTCTACTGCTATCAGGATTTGTGACCGAGAAATCCTCATCAATATAATCGTCATAATACAAATCAGCAACTATGGCGCTGAGTTTTATCTTCAAGTGGTAATAGTTTTGGAATGTAAAATTACCATTGTTAGGCGTAGCATTTTTGAACTGCAACTTTTTCACCGTGAAAAAGTTATCGATTTCATTGTCTGTAACTTCTGCATTGTTCAAAGTAATGATATGTTCAGTTGAATTGATCAGTTGAGGACCAACGAAATCCTTGTTATTAACATTCAAATCCAGTTTATGAATATCTCTATCTCTATCTTTGACTTCGTCACTTATTACTAAGGATATACTTTGTGATTTGGAAATATTCGAATTTGCGGTGATTTCTATTTTGAACCACTTTATAACTCTGGTTATACTATAGCCGTATTCATTAGTTTGAAGCTTCAAAATTTTTGAATCATTCTGTTGATAATTTTTGAATCCGGAAAGATTGAAATTCATCAAAAGTTGAATATAGTTTCTTCTATAGCAGGAAATAACCTTGGGGTCGGTCTTGATAGTTTTCTTCTTTGCATCTTCTTTAATATTGAATTTTTTAGAATCTGAATTTGAATTCTGACTATCTTCCAAAATACTATATATGTAATTACTATTGTCAAAGTCGTTTGTCAAAAATTTACCATTTAAAAACCCTTTGAAATCCAACTTGATTTCGTCTCCATTTTTATCCAATATTTTATATTCCTGATTATTTAACCTTTTAGACTTGAAATCCAACATTTTTGTCAATTTAACAGGATCATAATCCACTATAACACCACTATTCGATTTAAGTTTGTTTTTGGCTCTTTTATAGATCTTTTTCTTCTTGTTTTCTTGATTAGAAAGACTGGGACGAGAACCATCATTCTGTTGTGCTTGCTGATTGGGGGGTATCAAATTATTCAAATTACCAGAATTGAAAGAATTTAGATTAAGGTTCAAATTAGGGTTAAGTGAAGCCAACGAATTCATATTTAAGGAATTAGGAGGCAAGTGACCAACAAGTTGTTGTAATTTTTGTAAAGTTTGTTGTTGAACGCTAGGTAACTGTTGAAAAGCTTGATGCTGATGTTGATGTGGAGGGTAATTAGATAGCTGTTGAGCTAGTTGTTGAGGGAATTGCTGAGGAAGTTGCTGTAACAATACGTTCTGGTCTAATAATTCGTTGAAGCCATTCATATTATTGGCTGAATTATTGGAGTTCATATTCATATTCGAATCCATCGTCATATTGGGCGTTAACCCTTGGGACTTTTCAATGAATTTTAAAGTCTCCATATCAATATTTGAATTTGTATTATACCAGGGCAGGTCTAGTGGTTTATTAATATGCTGAGGTTGAGTATTGGAACTAGGAAACATCGAGGTCGATAAAGCATGATTATGATTATGATGAGGGAGGGCGTCACTTGGTAAAAAGCTACTATAATGAGAATGATGGGTAGGTTCATCACTAGGCGTTTTAGTAAACGTATTCATATTGGACATTGAATTTGAAGAAGAAATTTCATTTCTTTGATCATTTCTAATATTCCTATGGTCGTTTAACATCTCATCTTGGTTACTTTGTTTGGAAGTGATGAAGTCATTATTATTAATGAATGTGTTGAAGTCGGTTATGGAATTATTCTGTTGATTTGTCCTTATAAGATTAAAGTCTTTATCTATTGGTTGTTCAGTCTTTATTTGAGGAGTATTCTCGAGATTTGAAGTCAAGTTACTAGAACTCATATTATTGGAAGTTGATGGCAAGTTTTGTAATATATCGGGCAAGAAGAGCGAACTCAAATCATCATAACGTCCTTTGTTATCCATCTCCATCTTTATATAGCCCACACAATCTTCAAAGCTAGATATCTCAGTATATATATTAACTGACAGTATTATCAGAGATAAACTTGAGATATTGCGGTGCGCACACGTCGGGCCCGTCCTGTATACACAAATCTGGAGAACTGCAATGATGTTACAGTTGGCGAATGGTGGCGGTAGCTGGTGGTGCGGAGTAGTACTAAGATCCCGAACCTAGGGCCCAAACTTAGGGGGACTTTGTAGATAGTGGTGTTAATGGAAAGGTCGATGAGGGAGTGAGATTAGGACCAGGAACCGAAGCAAGTTAGTACGCGATGGACCTGGGACCCAGGACCCAAAAGATAATTGATAAATAAGAAATCATATGAGATCTGCTAAAATTAAGTTGATTGGGCTGTATTAATAGAACTTAATCAGGTCAATCAGAAAATGCCAAAAAGTACTCAAAGTCTAATTTGACAGTTACATTAATTGCTGAAGTTTAAAATAGGGCGCATGTCTATTGTATCACTGAAGTCATTGAGATCAGTAATTAACTTTCTCAATTGTCAATAGATAACAAGAGGAGTCAAAAAAAAGAACTAGAGATTATAAACTTTCTGGCACTGAAGAAGTCAGTTAATTGACAGAGGCACAAGAGGCACAAAAGTCATCAAAGTCCCAAAAGTCATAAAAGTCATAGAACGCATAGAACGCATAGAACGCATAATGCGTCTGCAAAACATTTGAGTCATACGCATAAACTTCTATATAAAGGCAGGAAATTTCGAGGAACATCAATAATCTAAAAATGGTGGTACAAGAGGATTTTGGCGTTGAGCAATTCATGAACGAACATGAGAATGGCATTGAGTATAATTTAGGAGAAACTTGTGTAGATTCCATGACGATCAATGATGTTATAAACTTTTATCCCGAATCAGAAAGATCTTCCATAACTGAAATTTTACACAATCTGATTTTTAATCAAAGGTTAATTTACGGATGGATTACAGGCAGTGATGATTTGAAAAATGAAATTGCAAACATTTATAATGATGATAACCCTTTTGATAAGAAAGTCACCAAAGATAATATTCTTATAACCAATGGAGCCATTGGCGCCAATTTTTTGGCGTTTTATACCTTGGTTAATCCTGGTGACAAAATCATTGCTGTCGAACCTTCATATCAACAATTAACTACTGTACCTGACGTGTTCTCAAATAGGAACTTAATTAAGTTTGAAATAGAGTTTGAAGATAGTTATAAGCCCAATTTTGAAAAATTTGAAGAGTTGGTTAAAACGCACAAACCCAAATTATTCGTAATGAACAACCCTAATAACCCAACAGGTTACATTTGGGATAACGAAACTTTATCGAGATTTATAAAGATTTGTAAAGAAAACAAGGTTTATATTTTAAGCGATGAAGTTTATAGGCCATTATACCATTCTACTGAGGACCCTCCAACTTCAATTGTAAATTTTGATTATGACCATTCCATGTCCACCGGATCAATGTCTAAACCCTTTTCTTTTGCAGGTTTAAGGTTAGGATGGATCGTCACTCATGATAAAGAGCTTTTAAAAGACTTGGAAAGCAAAAGAGATTATAATACAATTGCAGTTTCTATGATTGATGATTTGATAAGTACGTTTGTCTTGAAACATTATAAACAGATATTAAAGAGAAATTACGATATTTGTAAAACCAATCTTCTTGAAGTCGAGAAATTTGTCAAAGAATCGAATGGATTAATTAGTTGGGTAAAGCCCAAAGCGGGAACTACTGCATTTATTAAGTTCAATATCGAAGATGCTGATTTTACCGCCATGAAAACGTCGGAGGAATTGGCTGTGAAATATAAGGTTTTAATGGTGCCTGGCGAATGCTTCGGTGGGAAGACTAAGTTTTCCCGTGTTGGTTTTGGTAACTCAAACAAAGATGTCAAAGGAGGCCTTTCGACCTTGAAGAACTATTTGATTGACAAAGGCTACTGGAAAACATAATTACGTAACTGTACATACAGACGATGCGTTATACTTTGACAGGCTCAATTATACGTTTATTATTCAGCAAAGCGGCTGGATATAAAAATAGATAACTAGATAGCTCAAATAGTACACAAAATATACAATAGATTTAAGATTGCAACACTGTTCCAGAAGAGAACAAAAGGAATTAAGCAAAAGCTTATTGCCGTATTTATCTAATATACATTGCCATCTTGTCATTATGTACCTTCCCCTGAGATTTTGCCTAAGGAATTATTTTTACTATAATCCTAAAAATAGATTTTATTGCGAAATCTAAACATCGAATGGCTCAATAATTACGTTATTAAACGTTCGATTTGATCCATTAATTATACATATATAACCAGGATTCCAGTGCGGTAACAACTTGACAACGGCTATATTTCGACATTTTTCACTTTCGACTGGATTTGACATCAAAGTGTACGATCTTATCTTTAAATCACAAAGCGGTAATTTAGAAGCGTTGCATTAGACTTGAAATTTCTGCATTGACTAGTTTGTGTTCGTTTTTCTTGTAGTGTGAAGCAGCCAATTGAGGGACCATTTCCAGGCTACTTTTTTCTTGTGGACATTGTATCGTATAATTGAACCTGTTCTATTTTGGGGTGATTATTAGCTTAACTATTGAGAACTGAAAATTTTTGAGACTCGAAAATTTCAGAAAAGGGTCGATAGTAGAAAAGGAACAGTAATTCCTAATTCCAAGCTAAGTGTGTAGATCAAACACATTTTTAATAAGAAGCAAAGACTAGTCAGCTGTTAGATTAGTGGTGAATCATCAATGGTTAAAGACTTGCAGTATTCAGGACGTTCCGTGAACAAGGTGTTCAATCAGGATTTCATAATCGATAAAAGGTTTAAAATCGTCAAAGAATTGGGCCACGGTGCCTATGGTATTGTGTGTTCCGCCAAATATGAAGATGATGGAAATAAGTCTGCTGAAGGCAATTATGTTGCCATCAAAAAGATCACTAATATCTTTAGTAAAAAGATATTATGTAAGAGATCTTTAAGAGAATTGAAGTTATTGCAATTTTTCAGGGGCCACAAAAATATCACTTGTTTATATGACTTGGATATAATACCAAATCCAATGACGGGTGAGTTTAATGAGGTTTACTTGTATGAAGAGTTGATGGAATGTGATATGCACCAAATCATCAGGTCAGGCCAACCTTTGACTGATCAACATTACCAATCGTTCATATATCAAGTCTTGTGTGGATTAAAATATATTCATTCTGCCGATGTTTTGCACAGGGATTTGAAACCTGGTAATTTATTAGTTAATGCCGACTGTGATTTGAAAATCTGTGATTTTGGTTTAGCAAGAGGGTTTTCAGAGAATCCAAATGAAAACGCTGGCTTTATGACTGAATATGTTGCTACAAGATGGTATAGAGCACCGGAGATTATGTTGAGTTTTACAAACTATACTAAAGCTATAGATATTTGGTCTGTAGGTTGTATATTAGCCGAATTATTAGGAGGCAAACCTTTATTTAGGGGTAAAGACTACGTGGATCAATTGAATCAAATTTTATTGATCTTAGGTACCCCTAAAGAGGCTACTTTGGTTAAAATCGGGTCTTTAAGAGCTCAGAATTATGTCAGGTCTTTACCTTTCATGAGAAAAGTCTCTTACCTGGAATTATTCCCAAATGCAAACCCTCTTGCATTGGATTTATTGGAAAGAATGTTGACATTAGATCCATACGAAAGAATTTCCGTAGAAGATGCTTTAGAACATCCTTACTTCCAACTTTGGCATGATCCTCAAGACGAACCAGCCTGCCAAATCAAATTCGATTTCAAATCGTTTGAAACCATAGATGACATTGAAACCATGAAAAAGATTATAGTCGACGAAGTCAAAACTTTTAGGGAGTTTGTGAGAAAACCAATCCAAGAGCAACATCAAATCCAATTACAGATGCAACTACAAAAGCAACACGAGCAACAAATCCAACAACACGAACAACATATGAACCAACAACAAAATCAAGAACCTGAACAAGATTTTGATGCCATGGATTTAGCTACCCCGTACACGGATCCTTCTATTAATAATAATTCCAACAATTTGAGTGGTGGTGTAAATACTAGTGCGGATATCAACGACAACGGTATGCAATACTACCAGTCAATCCCCAAACCACAGGAGTTAGATGAATTTACTTTCAACAGATTAGACAGTTCAAACAGTGATGACAATAACGACATGAATAATTTAAGTAATAATGATGACTTATTTAGATTAGAAGAAGAACTAGGATTTGGTATGGATGGTAATGTTTTCAATAATATTTAATTTCTTCAGGCATTTATTTTTAATATCATAATATACGTTTAGTATCATATATATTTAGAAGTATTCTAGAAGTATTCTATTTTTAGTAGTTCATGTCAAATGATTATATACTTAGAAGGGGCAATTACTCAACATTATACTTGATAATGTCTCCGTTTCTTCCCATACACCAAAAGTTGTAACCGTCAATGTACACGTTTGAAATCTTGCCGTCTTTAAACCAATACGTGAAGTCAACAGTGGCCAAAGGGATTTCGATCGAAGCAACCAACTTATCATTGATAATAGGGTGTATAATACAGTTGTATTTGCCCTTGTTTTTGTCGTCAAAGATCCCTTGGTCTGCTGATAAACTGTTGTAATGTTTTTTCAATCTAAGATCGTACAAAGAATTATACAAACCGGTTATCCCTTTGACTTGATCGTCGAAATCAACTAGATTGATATGCGAATTGGACTTGGAAGCAAGAAGAGGTTGGTTCATTTGGGCACTATGTGACTGGGCCAACAAATTGTTCATATTGTTGACACTACTGTTGTTCAAAGCTGAAGTCAAGTTGGTCAACGAAGAAGGTGGTATATTCAACGAGCTGTCTTCGAAGTTCATTGATTTTGTTTTCCCGTGGCCCCTTAAAGTTTTCATTTGATTATTGGCGGTGATTCTCTTTTGTGGGTTTGTATTTGGGTGATTGGTCAAAGGCTTCTTTTTCTGGCTGGGAACCACTGGTTTTTTGATCTTGGGAAGTGCTTTATAGTCAAACTCCCAAAATATAACTCTACCGTCATTCCCACAACTTATTAGTCTGTAAAACGAACTGGAGTCCTTTATCTCTTCCAAGCCCCTATTAAGTATCTGTTCTGATTTTACGAACATGATTCTCGAAATAGAGTTTGTATGGCTCTTCAATCTACTTGCCAACTTTATATCCTTAATACTTGGTGGGTATAAGGTATTATCAAGTTCGTCGTTAGTGTTGGGATAATTATAACTGCCATTGTTGTTTCTTGCTGTTATTTCAAATGACGTAGAAGGCGATTGTGTATACGAAGGTGACAAAAAGCTACCCATAGTCGTAGGGTTAGTGTTTGAATTCACACTATTAACAGTTCCACTTCTAGATCTTTTGCCAGCATTGTTCTGAGATGGATTAACCTTCTGATTCATGATACTGTTGACGTTATAATAGCTTAGTTTGAATAATTCGATGAGATCCCCATTTCCTACTACAGCTAACATTTTGAAATCGTTTGAAAACTTCAAATCTTTAACACCATCATGGAAGTAATTAGATATGATATCGGAAATAATAGACCTGTTTGAAGTACTGTTGAGGCCATAGTTGCAACTATAAGTTAGTGGGAGACTGATTAGTCTAATCAAGCCGTCATCACTTCCAACCGCAAGTAACATGGGATTGAAGTTGGAAGCTGCTATATTCTTGATGGAAGCCGTGGACGTGATACAAGTAATAGGTTTATGACTTATTTTGATATGTCCTACAATCACATTTGCTGTTTCATCTTCATCATCACTATCGTCAACGGGTTTATCTTTGAACGGATTTGTATATAACTTTGTACTGCTAGTGTTTGAGTTCTCTAACAACTTCTTATTCAAGAATGGACTCAAATCAAACTTTTTAAAGTATGTTGCATAATTATCTTTATCAATAATTCTCTTTGTATAGCTTGTCTTTGAGATTTCATCTTTGATGAAAGGATTTAATATAATGATTTCCCCATTAGAGTAACCAGCCACAACCAAGAACTCATAAACAGGATGACTCAAAATCTCCAAACTGGTAACAGGTTCATTAAATATAGTAGAAGAAACCGAGCTTGGTGAAATCGAAGTATTGGAGGAGATTGTAGATTTGGAAATGTCATTGACAAAATTATTCAAAGTAACAAATGTCAAATTTTGAAGGTTCATGATGATTATTTCTCCTGAATTTAAACCTAAAACCAAGAAAGGAATCTTTGAAGAAGACTTGAAAAACCTTATAGTCGTTATAATATACTGGTTGTGTAACTGTACCCTCAAGATAGGCACTTCGATTGTTCTAGAGTAGCTAGAAGGTCTACTGCCTTCAGGTTTTGCTGGGTCTGAATCGTCAAATTCCAAAAGGGAACAGTACGGTTTGTTTGTTTGATAAGTATGAGGATTGGAGTAGGATGAACTCGAGTCTATTGCAATAATATTGATGACATTGACATTGCAAGCTACCAAAAGTTTGTTAGTATCAACTGAATTCAAGTTTTTGTGGTATACATCTTGATCAAAAGACAAAACCTTATCGAATATTGGGGATTTGTTAATGCTTGTGATCAAGTCTTGAAAATTTGAAAACGAGTTCAAATTTGAGCCCAAATTCGAATCAGACTGATTCAATGTAGTGGTTATCTTCAATAGTTTATTGAAGTTGTTAGTTAACTTAGAAAATGGGTTCTTGTTGAAGGAGTCATCCATGTTCGAAGCATTAGATCTATCAAGATTATTCAATTCAATCATTTCCGTTAAACACCCCGGGTTCAAATGGACATATTCTGAGGGATCGGGCATCAAAGAACCAACATTTGCACCAATCTGGAACCCTCCATCGACAGTCTTATTCTGGGTCTTAAACTTTATGACTTTGTCGAATAAGTTTGTGATATGGAAAGGTAAAGACACATAAGTATTGGATTCATAAATCCCCGGCCCAGGATTCAAAGGGGGTCTTGAAATATTCAAGTAACGATCATCTAACTTTGCAGTAAAGTTATTCTGGTTTTCGTTTTCACCAAAACTGTTGTTTTCAGTTAAGGGCCATAAAAACGAAGCAGAACGCTGGTTTTCTGAATCCTTATCAATATCCTCATGAATGAAGTGGAAATTGTCTTCCAATTTATCAATTCCAGGCGATACGGTACCCAAGAATATGTTTAAACCAGGCAATTCGTCTATAGGAATATCTGTCAGTGTCATTTTTTAAGAAACTAATGGGTGCTAAGTATTCCAAGTTCTATCTGAAGTCGCAGCACCACCAGACTTATGTCGTATGTTATAATTAGTTGAATTCAACCTCACTGCCACAATAACTGTTCAATGGCCACTCTTAATATCACCAGATTTCAACTCCGTTTACAAATACCTGCCGCTGGTCACTGTAACCCTATCAATTACTTTAATTTGGCCGCCAGTCTTATTGGTCACTCGCTATATTTTCCTTTCAGCTATCGAAAGTCTATGTTGTTCACTGACGAGCTGCTGGGTGACGTTGTTGGCCGGTTGTGCCTCTTGTTCTATATATTCTATGTTAAATAGGAGTTTGAAGTGGAGGATGAAAAATCTCACTCCTGTATATTGACAAGGTGTTTTCTCGCTAATTTCCTCTCAATTTGCAATTTAATGCCAGTTGGAGATGAGAGCTGAATTAGGGAACCTGTTGGTTCATGGGTTTGAAGGGTCCAAACATACTTAGAGTCGAGAAATATGATATTTGGAGTGTTGGGATATTTATGCTGGCTTTTTTCCTGGATTTCGAGGGCTGTTGGTAAGAAATGTGGGCTCCTACCAGAGGGCGATGGCTGAATGGTGGTCAATGACATCGACGTTTATGAACCTGGGTTCACTAGACACAGAAGGTATCAAAGGTTTTATCATCTTGTTCAAAAAAACATGCTTCATGGATATTGTTTGTTGTGATTCCATTGCAATGAAATAGATTCCATCTTGGGTCCCAGCGATTGATTGGCCACAACGGATTTGCAACAAGGGTCATAAAGTTTCCAAAGCAGACAGTCTTTAGATAGACTGTAACATGTAAATCATATATCCCGGGACCCATAATCCACAATATTTAGAACATCTAGAATATCTAGAATATCTAGAATGTCAAGCAGAGTTGCTGTTCTCCTGTGCAGATCAGATAGGGATTCAATTTTGTTGGTATTAACCCACCATCGTTGATGGGGTATAAACCCGGCAAACTAAACATATCTCCACTGACAGGATGTCAAATTTTATCAAGATCTTGGAATTTTTGTGTCAAACCCACTCCGGCCTAGCTTCATCAAATTAAACCAAACTTGACTACCCTTGTAAATTATAGTCTATAGTCCTCTAATAGCATCTTTTCTATAGATAGAGGTCACGCGCGTGGACACGTGAGATGGGCCGCACAGTATCGGCTCCCCAAAACTTTTGTCGAATTTTGCACACTTTTAGGGAAAAAGAAAAAATTTTATTAGAAATTGATATCAATAAAACCAATTTTTATTGAATAAAGTCCCAAGTTAAACGGAATTTGGATCGTTTCAATTGGCTACCTAACCTTTCGGGACGTCTTAATTGGTATAGCTCATTTCCTGTGATTGATTCCCTCAAAAATTGCTGGGTTTTTATTGATTTAATTTGGTTTTTTTTTTGGTTGTTTATTTTTAAGGAGTGGATTACAAAAACTGGACGAAATTTTCGACGATTCGAGAAATAGTAGTCCCGTACACCCATACTTTTAACATCCATTAGGTTTGAATAATTGATTGTAATATAGTTTTAAAGGTTTGTTATAGATATTTTGTTTTTGCATTTGTATTGTTTGATTTGTTGTTGAATTCGTTTCACTATTAGCTAGTTTATTTCCCAGTCGGTTTCCATAAAAAATCCATTGTATATAATTCAATATGGCAATACCGCAACTGAAAAGTAGTAATGGTAAGAATCAACCAAATTCCAGTGCTAGATTTCGTCAAAGAAAGATCTCGGTTAAACAACCGTTAACTATATATAAACAGAAAGACTTACCTGCGGTAGATTTAGCTAATGAATTGGAGCCTAGTCAAATCCATCATTTGAATAATAATGGTCAACAACGTGATTTACATTCAATAGAAACTGGGGTTGACAAAAATGAAGAAGACGAGGTCCATCTCCAACAAGTTATAAATGCTGCTCAGAAAGCTTTATTAAGTTCAAAAGATTCGGATAAAAAAGGTGAATCAAAAGATGATGAGGAAAAGAAAAACCAAGTTTATATTCCAACTCCGGATGCTTCTAAACTTTGGGCTGAAGCTTCTAAGTATTATAGTGATAATAATTTTGTAGAGCCTGATGGTTACATAAAATACAGTGCACAAGTTGAAGATGCTGTTGGTGTAGATTATAATCTCGATGAAGTAGATGAAGAATTCATAAGTAAAGTGTTGAATCAAAAATACCCTACAAAGAAACATGAAGCCAAATGTTCGGAATTGGAATTTGAAATTGTCGTTGATAAATTAGAAAGAATAATAGAAGAAAAGCAACCTTTCTTAGCAATGGATCCTTCAAATATCTTATCGTATAAAGAATTGGCGGCATATATCTTAGAAGAATTCAAATCTTCCAATAAAAATAATCCCTATATTCAGTTGGGTTCCAATTTAAAATATATTTCGTCAACAACTTTAAAGGAAAGACTCGCAAAAGATTTGAATTTTGAACCTTTTGTTACCATCTTTGATAAAAATCCTTTGAATCAAAACAAAAAGAACTTACCAAGATCTATTAATAAATTATTAGAATTGTTTGGTGAACCAATATATAATCATTGGAAAGAACGGAAAATAGAGAGAAAAGGAAAGTCAGTTTTCCCCAGTTTGAAATTTGAAGATCCAAATGCCAATGAAAAAGATAATGATAATGACCCTTATATTTGTTTCAGAAGAAGAGAATTCAGACAAGCTCGTAAAACCAGAAGAGCCGATACTATTGGTATTGAGAAGATTCGTTTATTGCAAAAATCCTTACACAGAGCCAGAGACATTATGTTTAATGCAAGTCAAAGAGAAATCTTGAAATTAGAAACTTTTAAACTGGAATTTAAACTTTTCAAATTAAGATGTGAAGCTAAGAGCTTGAAACGTAGCCATAATATCATGGGAGATGACCATTTATTCTATCCACATAAAAAGAAGAAATACATCAAAATTAAGGAGGAAGAAGAAGAGAGAGAAAGAGAAGAAAGAGAAAGAGAAATCAAGGCCAGACGTGAAAAGAAACTTAGAGAATCTAAAGATCTTGGGAGCGCCCAAAGAGCAAGTCAACAGCTTGCACAACAAGTCCAAGTCGAAAATGGTTCCTCCTCTACTCAACCTTACGTTAAGTTACCACAATCTAAGATTCCTGATATGGACTTGATAACGGTGTCTTTGGTTTTGAAAGAAAAACAAGATACCATTAGAAGAGCAGTTTTAGAGAAGTTACGTAAACGTAAGGAACTTGATAAAGATTTCGTTAATCTTACTGATGATCCATACCAACCTTATTTCGATATATCCACCAATTATAAATTTCAAGATAAAGATTTAAGACACATTCCTTATTCATCGATAGCGTCCAGCAGGTTACATCAAATGAATACTAGTAATATTATAAACGAAAGATTGAAAAAGTATTTGGAAGATGGTAAACATCCTTTACCAGGAATCAGAACTTTCAATGGAAAAAGTGGAGAATTGGTTCCTTCTGATCCATTCCCACATTTGAACACATTGTTGAATGAACATCTTGAAGGGAAAAAGAAAGATCATGGTTATATTTCCGAGCTATTGAAAAACATCGAAACCGATAACTACGACGTCTATACAAATGGATTCGATACCAGTCACTTGAATGGCAACAATCACGCAGATATGAACCAATCTAACATATCTGATCCCCTTTTTAGATTGAGAAGAAGAGTTGGAAGATTGAACAGAAATTTCGTTGATAGGCGAATTGTTAACAAAAGCGATGATATTGTTGATGAATTCATGAAGTTTGAAGATGAATCTGACAGCAAAGATGAGAAAGAATCAAATGAAGATGATTCTAAAGTGGATTCGGAAAAAGATAAGGAGAAAGAAAAAGAGAATACCCCAGATGTTTACAACTCCCATGTTGATACAATTGCAAGATTGAAATCGAATTGGAGATTCGACAACGAGTCTAAAGAATATGAAACCAATTTGACTTCACCTTTCAGTTTAGACCCTTCGAGATTAAATAGTATTAGTGACGAGACTCAGTCTATTAGATTTGGTTCAATGTTGTTATCGAAATCTTATGAGTTGTTAAGAGAATCAGTTCATCACAGACAACAAGCTTATATCCAACAAGCGAGAATGAGAGCTTTACACCAACAACAGCAACAACAATTAAGAAATAAGAATTTGGCACAAGCTCAAAGTCAAAGCGCTACTCAAAGTAGTTCCACTTCAGGCACATCTGCCTCCAATAGTCAAAAGTCTAATACCCAATCACATTCTGTGAAATCAAACACATTACCAAGCAGAACAAACACAATGACAAATCCAATCAGCTCTGGTAGCGGTGGTTCAAGTAGTAGATCTTAGATGAGAATATCTCAGTTGAGAGCATCTAACATTTATATCTGTATTATAGTTTAGCATAATGAATTAGAAATTATATTTCTTTATCGAGTGTATTATATCTATATATCAACCTATATTCTAGCAGTGTAAATTATCATAATATGGAGCAATTCCTAATGTAAGAATTAGAATAAACCTTCAATTTGGCCATCGTCATTAACTTCAACGTTCATAAAACCAGCATGAGTTGGTAATCCTGGGATGGTCATGATTTCAGCTGCCAATGCATATAAATATCCAGCACCAGCTGAACATCTGACCTCTCTGATAGGAATAGTGAAACCAGTAGGAACCCCTTTCAAGGCAGGATCATGGGATAAGGAATATTGGGTTTTGGCAATACAAATTGGCAATTTGTCATAACCTTGTTTGGTGTACATTTCAACCTGTTTTCTGGCTAATGGTGATAATTCAATATCAGCAGCACCGTACATTTTGGTAGCAATGGTTTTAAGTTTATCTTCAACTGAACTATTTACATCATACAAAAAGTCTGATTTGGATGGGGTTTTAGGGATTTCAACGGCTTTGACAACAGATTTAGCCAATTCCAATGCCCCTTTACCACCTTCAGCCCAATGGTTAGTAGGAACGGCAAAATCAGCACCAGATTTCAAGGCTTCTTGTTGGATCAATTGTAATTCTTTTGCTGTGTCAGTTTCAAATTGATTGATAGCAACAACAACAGGGACGTTATATTGCTTGATATTGGAGATTTGTTTGGCCAAGTTAGCACAACCCTTCTGTAAGAATTCCAAATTTTCAGTGGTATAAGCTTCTGGTAAAGATTGACCAGGCTTAACGTCTGGAGCACCACCATGAAGCTTCAAAGCTCTAGAAGTAGCAACTAATACTACAGCATCCGGTTTGAACCCAGAAGCTCTACATTTGATGTTGAAGAATCTTTCACCACCCATAGTGAAGTCGAAACCAGCTTCAGTAACGACAAAACCCTTTTCGCCATTATTGATAGGATTTGAAGGAGAAGTCAATTTCAAGGCTAATCTATCAGCGATTACAGAAGATGCACCAATAGAAATATTGGCAAATGGTCCAGCATGAACAAAGACAGGAGTACCTTCTAAAGTTTGCATCAAATTTGGTTTGATGGCATCCTTCAATAAAGCAGTTAAAGCACCAGCACAACCGATATCTTCACAAGTGATTGGAATACCAGTTTCCTTTTGACTACCAACAACAATCTTACCGATTCTTGATCTCATATCCTTCAAAGAGGTAGATAAGGCTAAAATGGCCATTAATTCAGAAGCAACGGTAATATCCATTCCCGATTTTCTTGGTGGGAACTTGGCCGCTTCATTTTTACCTTCACCGATGGTGATTTCACGCACAAATCTGTCGTTACAATCCACAACTCTTTTGATGGTGATGGTTTCTGGATCGATATCTAACTTTGCAAATTGTTCAATTTCTTCATCATTCAACTCGTCAGGATTGGTTTTGTCAATGCCCAATTTCTTCAATCTTTCCAACATCGAAGGAGTGAATGATCTCTTCCCCTTTTTGACCGGCACCAATCTTTTGAAGAAACCTTTGATGGTCTTGGATGTGTACTCATGGAACATTCTGGTATCTACAGCCGCACACAATAAGTTCTGTGCGGCAGAGATTGCATGAATATCCCCAGTTAAATGCATATTGAACTCATCCATTGGGATCACTTGGGAGTAACCACCACCGGCAGCACCACCCTTGACACCAAAGGTAGGACCCATACTTGGTTGACGAACATTGGCGATTGAGTTGAAGTTCAAATGAGCACCTAACGCTTGGGTCAAACCCATGGTGGTAGTACTCTTACCTTCACCCAAAGGTGTTGGAGTGATCCCGGCAACTAACACATAGTTACCCTTTTCTTGGATGGAACCTTCAGCAAAATCATCAAGACGTTCGATAACTAACTTTGGATCGACCTTGGCTTTATAATGACCATAAGGTTCCAATTCTTTTTCTAATAATCCTAATTCTTGGGCAATGGAGTTGATCTTCTTTGGTTGTTGGTCTCTTGAGATTTGGATGTCGGATGGGACAGGGTTCTTCAATTTTAATGGTAAAGGCTTGAATGAGTGTTTGTGTTGATTTTCCTGTTGTAAAACTGCAGCGTCGAAGACGTTTGAGCATAACATGGCCACAGTCATGGGTCCAACACCACCTGGAACAGGGGTTAAAAACTTGGCGACTTTGGAAGCAGATTCGAAGTCCACATCACCAACCAATTTCTTACCATTTTTGGCGGTGGCATCATCTTTATAGTTGATACCGACATCTATCACCACGGAATCTTTCTTCAACCATTCGCCTTTGACGAATTCTGGGATACCAACAGCAGCAACAACGATGTCAGCAGATTTTAAGAGTTCTGGCAAGTTGTAAGTATATCTATGACAGATTGTGACAGTACAGTCGTTTGATTTCAACATGGAAGCAACTGGGTTACCTACGATGTCTGAACGACCGATAACAACAGCGTGTTTACCCTTCATATCAATGCCGGTGGTTTTAATCAATTCGATAACCCCGTTAGGAGTGCAAGGCTTGAAAATTGGACTACCACCTCTCTTACTTAACTCACCAACGTTGTATCTTCCAAACCCATCAACATCCTTTTCTTTGACAACAGCATTAGTAACTAAAGTTTCGTTGATGTGTTTTGGTAATGGCAATTGTATTAACAAACCATTCACTTTAGGATCGTTGTTCAAAGCATCGATTTCTTGCAATAACTCATCTTGCAGAATGTTGTCATCGAATTTCAATAATCTTGAGTTGATATTTGAAGATTTGGCAGCCTTCAATTTTGACTTGACGTAAGCTGAAGAATCTGGTCTACCACCAACTTGGATAATAGTTAAGTTGGGTTTGAATTTCAAATTATCAAAAACTTCGGTAGATTCTTGGAGATTGGTATTGAACTTTTCATTGTTGAACTTCAAAACCTTTGTAGCAATGTCCGACCTGATTGATTTGGCTAATTTCAATCCTGAGACGATTTCAGCATCATAAATGATGCGAGAAGTTTGGAAGTTTCTTATTTGTAGTTTTCTAACTGAAAATCTGATGTTACCAGCTTTCATTTTGGTGATCTAACGATATATGGAAAGAAGAATCTCCGGTAGAACAACGGAATATCAGTAGATTTACAGCAGCAAATAACCAGTAGCTAATGGGAATACCAGCGAAAATTACTAGAATATCTGAAAATTACCACGTTATTATATGAAGCACTAACAACTAGATTATTATTATTAGAGTCAAGTAATGAAAAATTTAAGATGAGATGTTATATACAGGCGCACACTGGATTTTGGAAAATTTTGCTGGAAAATTTTGCAGGAAAAACTGGGAAAAAAGCAAATATGAGTCATCGAATGGTGGCCTGTGATTGGGTGAGAGACCCCGAGTTGAATGGTGGGCTTAAAGGTGAAGAAACGGGAGTTATAGCTCAAAATGTTTAAAATGGCTATATTCACTTTACTGATAATGGTTGCAATTAGTTAGATAAGTGATGAAGCCATTTGGCCAGAGTCAAAAATGGGCGAGTCAGTTGGAGTCAGGATTATCTTTGACTCGCACCCACGACATAATTGTTATTATCTGGCATATGTGAATGTAAGTATGTGCCGCATAAGCTGCATTAGGTTAAATGTATTATGTATATTACATTATGTATTAAGATCTTATTGCGCTTTGACGTTGAACTTACTAAACTCCTATGGTGTCCATGATTTTTCCAAAACAGTAGTCTTTATACTCTTCTACATAATCAGGAACGTTTTTACTGACTACTCCTGATAATTCACACACCAAATCTCCATCACCTGCTACTAAAACCATACCTTTTGGTACTTGGTTAACATCGGGCATTGGCTCGACAAATTTGTTCTCTAATATTAAACTGGATAAATTATTAGCTACTTGTCTACCGTGGTATAATGCCCATCCTGCACTTTTGACTATATTCAAATCGACCAAATCTCCTAAAACGAAAAAGTTGCCAATAGTTTCATTGCTTTCTTCATTAAACAATTGCAAATAATCATTCACCTTGATACAATTTTTTGCAGTCACAAACTTTCTTTTTAAACCGCTTGAAAGGAATTGGGTATTATTTTGATGCATAGTACACCAAATGTTTAAGTTGGATTTGATGGTCTTACCGTCTGTAGTTTTTAAATCTCCTTTGGTAATTCCTTTGTCAATATGATTTTCACTGGCGATTCTGGTGTTAAAAAGTACATTGATTCCTGCTTTATTGATGGACTCTAATGCTAATCTTTTGAATTCTGGGGATAATGCTGATTCTGGAGGTAAATCTGAATATGGGTGTATTAAATTAATAGTTTTATTAGGTAAATAATGCTTGAAATCACCTGCTAATTCAATACCTACTGCTCCTGCACCAATGATTGAAATGATTTCATTGGAATTGATAGACTCTTTCGATTCGTTCATTTCTTTGACGAAGAACTCTCTGGTATATGCTTTTGGTGTGGTGGGGAAGTTTCTGTCTCTACCACTAGCTAATATTACATAGTCAAAATCGATCATTGCATCCTCGTTACTAAGATTGTCTTCATTATTCAATGATACTAACTGATATTGTGCTTTGTTTTCATCCAAATATGTGACTTTCCCGTGAATAAAGTTGATTTCAAGCCCAAAGTTATTGTTGTTTGATGATTCAGCTTCTTTTGTCATATCGTTCAAAACTCTTGGGTCACTAGAAATAACCCTGTCGAACTTCAAGTTTTTTATCTGACTAAAGGGAATAAACTGGGTCTTTGAAAACTCTTCGTCTACGATACATCTAGGCATTCCTAATACGTTCAATAATCCGGCTCTTGGTTCGACCAACGTGATACTTATTCTATTATCTTTAGAAAACTCATTGGATATATGTTGGCATTTTTCCTTGAATTGGTTAACAAATGTATTTACCGCCGACAACCCAGCATAGGCACCTCCCACAACCAAGATATTCGTGGTAAAGCTTACGGCTTGGTTATCCGATTTAAGACTGGTTGCTAAAGAAAGCGGAACTGACATATCTCAAGATTTCTGCTCTCTGTGCTTCTTATTCAAATGGTTATCTTTATGATCTAAGTCCACCTTCTAATATATAAATGGCAACTATCGACTGCTTTCTTGATACTGTTCTGATTCTAAGACCTCTATCTTACCGTCAACGTTGTCTTTACTGCAACAAACGATATATAAACGTTATAAATTGGTGTTTGAAAAAAATTCCACTCGAAGAATATGAAATTTTTTTTCACCGATTGCAAAAACTCAAATTATCAAAAAAATCAATTGGGCTTAGGATTACTTAAGAAAACGATGTACTTCAAATTTCAACCCAAAAAATTATCTAAGACTAGTTAACTACGATTACTGTCTACGTATACAGCTATATACTAACGGACCTTGCAGTTTTGTTGAGGAATTCAGCCAGCTAATCAGAACTGTTATAGGGAACTTCAATCCCGTAAGTGGTTCCTAATTTAGACTGGTCGCATCCTGATTGGATCTAATTATAGAGGTGCAATTACATAACAGTACATTAGTTATTTAACATTAAATATGCTTGTGAGATTTGTTCAAGTCTGTTTCCAAACTGTTTATTGTTCTTTTGAGGTTCTTGCCATTTGTTTTCAAGTAGTTTTCCATTTTCTTTCTTTGGTATTTCAACTCATCCAATAATGGGAATTTTTCGTATTGATTATAGTATGGGTTCAACAATATTTCAAACAACTGATTCCATAACTCGTCTCTTTGCCAATACCTTTTTAGAGGTTCCTTGAGCTTGATTTTGCCGTTGGTGAGCTTCTCTATTTGTATGAACTTGCCGAATAATAACGTGTGTATTATGGCTGCTATGCCATAGTAATCGGCTTCAAATGACCAAGGTTCTTTGTTGTTCATTTGTGGACAGTCCTGTTCGTCTGCTTCCCAGTTATTTGTGAACTGGATGCCTTCGGGCAATAATGTCAAATCTATACTCCTGCCGAAATCGATTAAAATCATCTTAGAATTGTTCCAATTGTTGGAATCGTTGGTTGAATATGTAGAATCGACATCCAAGGTATTTTTAAAATCTATCATACAATTGTCGGCCTTTAAATCACCATGTATAATACCGATTTTGTGTAATTTTTCCACGATTTTCAATAGTTCGATGGTGAAAAATATACACAACTCTTCTTCCATAGGCTTATTCAAGTTTCTGTAGTAGTTTACAACATCTAACAAGGTACCTTGATTGAGGTAGTTTAATATAAGAAAACTTTCATCCTTATATAAATATAATGACTCGGGCTTAATTATTCTGGATCTTATAGCAATGTCATCTTCTAACCTTTTATGGATTTGGTTCAAGATATAATACTCCCAATTTGACGATTTGGTCTCTGCCTTCAAGGCCTTCAAGTAGCCCAACTCGTTTTCAATCAAATATACATATCCAAACCCTCCTTTTCCTAATTCACATTTCAATGAATAGATCTCGTCTCCACAAAAGTTTACTATGGAACCCGTGCTACCCTTCTGGATGACTTTGGTATTAGAGTCGGTTATTGATCTGAACTTTCTTATTGCTTCAATGAACTGGGTCTTGGTATTGTTATAACCTGGGTAGGTATCCAAAGCAGGAACAAGTTGACCTAATAACCTCTCTCTCAATTCTTCATTTAATGGGTCTATTGGGGTGAAATCATCAATGGAATCGGCATTAGAACCAACCGGTGGCCTATCAACGAACGGTGAACTAGCATTACTATCTAATTCTTGTGTGGGTGGTGTGTATTTAGCTAATATCTCTTGTTCATTGTCGTATTTCTTAAACTCAAGTGCTTCGGCTCCTTTATTTATAATTTTGGGTGGGTTTTCCAGACTATTAGTTATTAAATGTGCTGGATTGTCTCGTATGTTATTAAATGTTTCGGTAAACCCATCATAATTAGTAGAATTAGCCTCAGATCTCTCTTCGTCTTCATTAATATTCTTCGATGCATCATTGAACATGCTGAGCACTTCATTACTGGCCATCTTTGAATAAAAAGTTATAGTTGGCGATTGAGGCATTCTTGAAACTTCGTCTTTTAGTGGTATAGTGAATGTATTGGTAAATTCCTCTTGTACACTCCCTATATGATCGTTTTCTTTAGTGTTTGAAACTTTGGGTCCCAATCCCCTGCATCTTGCTAAGATTTCCATTAAAGACATCTCCTGACTCTCTTGAGGATAAAGGAGGGTGGTGTTTACCATTATTTTATCGATGGGCTTCCCAGGTTTCTTAACTATCGTGAACATTTCACTTTCGGTCTGCTTATAAGAAATTTCCGACTCTGGTGCAGCTTGTGGTAGTGGTTCACTGTCTCTGTAAACTTGGATCTTTGTGTTCTTATCGGTAGCTTGTTTTTTCTGTGTCAATATTTCACCTTTCCAGGGTTTTGCGGTAAATACATTCTCTTTTTTACGTAACTTTATAGAACCCAAGTCTTGGATATCATTAGGAGTTTGAAATAAGTTTTTACTTATACTTGTTTCGGAATCGTCAACAAGCACGTTGAATTTCAGTTTTTTAGAAGCCTGGGTCGAAGATGAACTTAAAATACTTGAATTTTCAGATTCGATTACTGGGTTTGTACCTCTTTTTAGTGAAAGGACCCTTTTGACGTCAAAATTAGACTTGTCTTCCTTATTATATGACAACTTTCTTTGCTCGAAATTATTAAAGGATTTTATCAACCTGTTCAATGGCCTAGCTTTTCTTTCAATCCCATATTCATAGACTTCTTTGGCATCGTTGAATTTTTCATATATCTCTAGAGTTTTAGCAAATTCCTCATAAAACAAAGACAATTCCTTCCCTATTTGTTTTTTGGCCAAGTATACAAAGATTTCAATGGGAGATTCGGAATATTTAGTGTATTCTAGCCATATTTTTAGATATCTCGAATCATTCTTATAATGTTCAAAGTCTTTGAAGTATGAAGTACATTTCTCAAGCAAATTCAACAATCCGCTTTCAACATTGTTCCCCATTGGATATGTTTCGTGTGTCCAACGAAGATATTCAATATAAACTTCCAATGGGTCGTCCATATCTTCCAATTCTTGTAGTTTACTCTCATATTGGTTTCTCTGGTATTGTATCTGTTCTCTCTGTTTAAAGCTTCCGCCTTTTTCAAACGAGGCTACCAAACCAGAGGCTGACCTTCCATCTCGCAATGGCTGTATGTTTTCCTTATACAGATCTAGAATAGCAGCGTCCGACAGCATTATGCCTCTATCTATTGGCTTGTAGTTTGTACTCTTAGTTATATAAACAAACGGTTTCGCGTTTTTATGAACAAGTATTAATTTGATCTCACACAAGATGGTGTTGAAAGTGCTATATACCTTGTTATTGGTAACAATAGTGAGTTGTCATAAGTTCTATAATGAGAGTTTGGAGTTGACGCCTTTGCCTCGTAATAGTATGATGGCCAACTTTCAGTTTGCAGTCAAATCGTTGGAAAAGCCTATTACATATATCTCCAATACCTCAGAATCAAATAGTGAGACTAGTCATTATACATACTTTCCAAGGTCTATTGGGCCTATCTTAGAGAATACCAACACCAGGGAGCTTCATTTGAGGTTTACCCAGGGCTGGTGGGATTCCGATGTCTGGGGGAGTTTACCTTTCAATGGTTCTCAAAGCGGTGGGACTGGTGTTGAGTTATGGGCTGTTATTGAAGCTAAAGATTCCAAAGACGCTTTACAAAATTGGTCTAAGTTGGCCAATCTGTTATCGGGATTCTTTTGTGCATCTTTGAATTTCATTGATGATTCCACCACTACTTTCCCTATAAACTCGTTTAGTAGTGAATCGTCGAGTTATAAATCAGTTTCATCTAATAAGTTGTTTTTGATGAGAGCTGCTTTACCAAGTGAGCCCATTTGTACTGAAAACTTGACTCCTTTCTTGAAATTGTTACCAACTAGAGGAAAATCGGGAGTATCGTCTTTATTGGATGGTCATAAGGTGTTTGATTCTTTATGGCACTCCATGTCTATTGATATAGTAACTGAATGTAATGAAGTGGATGGTAATTGTAATCTCAAAATGGACCAAAGTGTGTCTGCCATCATAGACATCATGAGATCTTTGCGTAAACGTGAAGAAGGTGCCATTGCAAAGCCAATTCCTGGTGATAAGTTGCGTTGTGATACTTCCAAAGTTCATTCTGTTTGGCAATGTTTCCCCTTAGGTTTGCCTACGGACATACTGTTTGATTTGAGAACCATTTTTGGAAGACCAATCAAAGGGTCTTCGTTTGTGACCGAAATAACTCCATTAAAAGTCAATTTCAAGAGGGAAGGCTGGAACGTCAATGTTATTGAAGGTTTAGATAAAATAAATACCCTAACGGAAGAGAACTTTGTTCATGAAATAAAGGGAACTGATGAGGTGAACATTGAATTCGAAGCAAAAAACTCAACTATAGTCCCTGAAGTTATCCAGCCTCCATTGAGAGTTTCAAGATCATTAACAGGCTATTCTCAAGACCTGGGTGGGTTCAGAGTCTCCTTCACTAATAATCAAGATAAGCCCATAAAGTTCATCTATTTCGAGTCGTTGCCATGGTTCACCAGATTGTACCTTAATACCATGAATGCAGTTATTAAAACGGCATCCGGTGATAAGCCTGTGGATATGGCATCATACGTTGAATTGAGTCATTACCAGCCTGCAATAGACAGAAAAAGACCAAGCCATATGGAGCTTACTATAACCATACCTGCGAAAGAAACATTGGTGTTGAATTATAAGTTTGACAAGTCGTTGTTACTTTACGCAGAATATCCACCGGATGCCAACCATGGTTTCTCGGTTGAGCCTGCAGTAATCACTGTTCTTTCAGACAATTACGAATTAAGGACCACCAGTTCCTTAGTGACTTTACCTACCCCGGATTTCTCCATGCCTTATAACGTTATTATCTTGACAGGGACGGTGATGTCATTGGCCTTTGGTTCAGTGTTCAACTTGCTTATCAAAGATGTCATAACAGAAGAAGAGTATGAGAAAATAGTGGCACAAAGTAAGTTACGTAGAATTATCAATGGCATAAAGAGTAAAATCAACATGATCAAGTCGTTGATCAGAAGAAAATAAAAGTATAGGTTCATTTTTATATATAATGCATAAGTTTTTCTTTCAGAATTAAATTTTATATTAAATGTTCAAAAACTGTATATAAATAGTTTTTCGATTATGCTTCAGTGGATTTGAAAACGAAAGTAACAAAGGTAGATAATGCCAAACAGACACAAATCATGTTTGGACCAAATTTATCTGCATACTCGACTGCTCTCTTTTCCCTGATCATTAAGGTTCTCCAAACGTACATGACAGTTGAGTATAAGAAAGTGACCATAGCAGTAATAAAGAAACCTATCGATGCAGTTAATGAAGTTCTAGTTCCATAGTTTAATAAAGTGGTAGCAGTTGCACTCAAAATCATACCAATAGATAACCAAGAAAGGAAGGTTCTTTCAGCAGCGAAGTACACTTTTGGTTCAATTCTAATTGGGATACAGATCGACTTTCCTTCAGGAATCTTATCTTTGAATGTTTTGTTCAAATCAAAGTTAGTACCAGGTTTAACAGTAAATGTTCTATCGTCATTAAACATCTCCAAAAATTTACCATAATATTTGTAAATGAAATCTTTAACTGGAGAGCCTGAGTCTCTAACTAAATAAGATGCAGGCAACAACAAAGGAGTGGTATCGTCCAAATCTTCTTCTAAAGGATTAATATCATTTGAAAAAGTAACACCACCTTCACTGGTATACTGACCACCAGAGGTTTCCTCTTCGTCTAATTCATTACCAGAAGAGGTGATTTTGCTTTTATGGTTTCTGTTGATACCAAATTCTTCTTGAACTTTTGGTTTTCTAATATCAACGTCCATTTGAGGTAACCAGAAAGGAATTAAGTCGACATATTCTGGTAATAAAGCAGCACCACCATGAATAAACTTGGAGAATTTTGGAACTGCTTCAACTATATGACTGGCAACTAATTCTCTGATCCATAAAGGAGGTTCTTGACCTAATTGGGTTTGTAATTTGACTTCCAAAACGGCATAAGGGAATCTACAAGCATCTTTTTCTGGTAATTGGCTGAAAGGGTAATCGATACCAATATCCATTCTTCTCCAGTTACCTTCAGTTCTATCATGACCATCGAAATTATCTTCTCTGACCATAGTTAACTCGGTATCTAAAGAGATTCTGACTCTGGCGTCACCTGGTAATTGGAAAGCAGTTCTATTATAAAAAGATCTCATAACAGGTCTCATTTTGTCTTTCAAAACTCTATATTGAACTTCAGAAGCCAATTTCTCTAAGTTATCGATCTGTTGAGGTGATTTTTTACCTTCCTTTCTCATTTTGTCAAACACTTGTTTAGCAGTCAATTCACCTTTTAAGAAAGAATTTACTTTTTTCTCTTTCAAGACAAATCTAGCTTTGACAGATTTTTCACCGGTCCAATCCTCTCTGTGAGTTTTTCTCTCAACGAAGATTTGTTCTGAATTCATGTCACCGTACCATCTTAATCTAATAGCCTCGGCACCTTCATCTTTTCTTAATCTACCATAGTATAAATCCATGTCTTTGTTATCAAAATAAATGGAAGTAATAGCAGCATCTTCAGGTTCGAATTCTTTGTCGGCATTGAAAACCAAAACTGGTAAATGCTTCAAGATAATCAATTTCAATTCAGTAATATTATCTGGGTGGACCCAATATTTAGTGGTTTGTCTGACGAAATTCTGTTGATTACCACCAGCAGAAGAGTCACCTTGAATTGGGTTACCTCTGGTTCTTACTAAATCATACAATTTGGACAATTTGACAATCAAATTATCATAATTGTCTTTGAAGAAAGGCTTAGCGTTCAATCTAACTTGGAAAATTGGTCTTAAATGGAACTTAGTCAACTTATCATGTTTTTTAACGATTTTTTGGAAACCAGTATAGTTCAATCTGGTAAATCTAGCTAAATCATGAACATCAGCGATAACATCAGATAATTCTGTTTCCAAAATTTCGAATTCTTCATCCCCTGCAGTTGCTAAATTCTTGATTAAATTATTAACTTTCTTTTCAGAATCCTTTAATCTTCTTTTGACCTCAGTCAGTTTAACTTTAGTAAAACTATAAACTTTGTCCAATTCCACTTCTAAATTGTTCAAGAACTCTTCTTCGTACTCATTTTTCCATTCATAATCGTTATCCTTTAAAGTTTTCTTCAAATTATGTTTCAATTCATCGTAATCGATATAGTAGTAGGAGTACTCCTTGATCAAAGACTTTCTTAAATTTTCACCAAACTTCATGTTTTCTATAAATCAACAGTAATCTCAACTAACCCTAATGAATGAATACAGTGGACCTAATAAGCTAAAACTAAGCGATGATGCTTCGACTAACTCCTCGCTATAGATATCGCACTTGGACATCTCTAATATCCCACGTGTACATCGGTACACCACATCCCATATCCCAGCCGCACCAGCACCTTTAGGTAATAACGGTGCTCCGTATATAGAGTTAGATCTGAAACCTTCATTGTAAATAGCATTGTGGACCTATTGAGAGACGTACAATACGATTTTTTATGGTTATAGAAATTTTGACAAGATTTTTAATTTGTGATTTTTACGTATTGTGGGATTTGTATTTAGGGAGACATAGTTGAAGGGGCACACAATATCGAGTTGTGTGTATACATACTTTAGATATATTAGATATACTTTAGAATCACTTTATACTCAGTTGATGTTCAGTTGATGTCTAGTAGTATCCAATGTTCAGCATTCCGCTTATAACTGTGTCCACCTCATATGTTATGATAGTTCCATGAATTATGACATTATCGCACTATGTTTATCACCAGAGGTTTCCATATATCACGAATTCTCAGTTCTGATTTCCAACATGTAGTTATTGGCGGAGGGATTGTGGGCACGTCAATTGCTTCTGAACTATCTAATTCCTATTCCAACGTATTGCTTATGGAAAAACATCTCCATTTGGGGACTGAAACTACATCCAGAAATAGTGAAGTTATTCATGCTGGTATTTACTACCCTTCGGGTTCTTTGAAGTCCAAATTTTGCATCCAAGGTAAGAACTTGATATACGAGGCATTGAATTCTGGTAAATTCGACTCTGTTCAGGTCCCCATCAAAAAGTGTGGGAAGTTGATTGTAGCCCAAGATGAGGTGGAAATCGACTATTTACACAAAATTCATAAGTTAACCAACCATGATTTGGCTGTTGAAACTGATTTTGTACAAGGAAATGTATTAAAACAGAATTATCCATTGCTAAGAGGTAAATTGGCTTTAAACAGCCCCACTACCGGTATAATTTCTGTCCATCATTTCCTACTTTATTTCCAAACAAATTTTGAAAATAACGGTGGTACCATAGCTTTTGACACAAACGTTGTCAACATAGAATACAATAAAATGGATTCGAATTATACCATCTTTTCAAAAGATTCGGAAAATAATGTTTTTGAAATCACTACTGATAATATTATTAATTGCGCTGGTTTGTCAGCTCCAACAGTATCGAATTACTTACTACCCCCTGATAGACATTATACTCCATATTTTGCAAAAGGAACATACTTCAGTTATCAACCTAAGAAAAGCTACGGCAGATTTGTCGATAAATTGGTTTATCCTTGTCCAAACCCCAATGCGGTATCTTTAGGTACACATTTGACCTTTGATATGGGTGGTCAAATAAAGTTTGGCCCAGATTTGGAATTTTTGGACATTCATGATGCTGAGGAAATAGATTATTCCCCCAGCGATACTAATTTACAAAAAGCTTATGAAGCTGTCAGTGCATATTTGCCTTTCATTCAAAAGGATGAATTGGTGCCCAGTTATACAGGAGTGAGACCTAAAATACTTCCACCTAATTCAGGATTTGCTGATTTTATTATTAAACAAGAGGAAGGGTTCCCTGGGTTTATAAATTTGCTAGGTATCGAAAGCCCCGGTGTAACTTCATCATGGGCAATCGCAAAGCATGTTACAACTCTATTATAGATATTTAACTTCTATTATACATATATAACTATACTTTTTGTCTTTTGTTTCCTTGATCTCTTTTGGGTAAATGCTCTGGTTTGGTTGGTAATGGTAATTCTGTGAAATAGTCGTTTAATAATGCTTTAGTCAGATTACATCTCTTATTTGGGTCCATTTCCGTCATAGAAATGAGTAAATCCAACGCCTTTTCCGTTGCTGCACTGAATCTATTCCTTAATTCCTGTCTTGATGGTGGAGCATACATTTTTAAAGCATTATACAAGGGTAAAGATGTTACATTTGGCCAATTTGCTTCAGTTGGAGTTCCCAAAGCTCTAAATGTGACATCCAATTGATCAACATCATCTTGTCCGGGCAAATAAGGGGTTCTTAACATCAATTCAGCGAATATTATTCCAATGGACCAGATATCAACTGCATTTGTATAATGTTTAGCGCCAAATAATAATTCTGGTGCTCTATACCATCTTGTGACAACATTGGAAGATAAATCTTCGTTAGCATTTCCTAGAGACCTCGCCAATCCAAAATCAGCAATTTTCAACTGCCCGTCAGGAGCTATTAACAAGTTATTAGGTTTTAAATCTCTGTGAAGTATAAAATTCCTATGACAATGGTGAATACCTCTTAATGTCATCAATAACCACGATTTTATATCACCCGGTTTGAAAACTATGGACTGATCTTTGATTAGCACTTCAAGATCATAGGGCAAAAACTCCAAAACCAAATTCAAGTTGCCACTAGCTGAAAAAACATCTATTAATTCTATAACATTAACATGATGAAGCTCTTGTAAATATTTCACCTCTCGTATAGCAGACATATCCAAACCATCTTTGAATAATCCAGTTTTGATTTCTTTGACAGCTATTTGCCTGTGATTCTTGGTCTGTGTCCCAAGATACACAACCGCATATGTTCCTTCTCCTACTTTCCTTTCTTTAGTATACTTTAGGTCTGACATGTAGTTTGAAATTTCGCATAAATGTTAACGTATCTCAAGATAGCAGGATCGCACCCGTGCACCAGAAATAAGAGTATCACAGTAAATACAATATGCTATTAACTACATGCTATAGATTAAGTTATTAAATTATTAAGTTATAAATGTTTCTAAATTAGGTTCTAATTGACAACACCTTGAACACATTCCCATTGGGCAAAAACGTACCAACTATTACCACTATCACCTATAACCAAACCTCTGTAGGTACCCAATTCTTGACACTTGATTAGATTTTCGTAGTCTCCATAAGGCTTGTTTGGTTCTGTATCATTTAACTTGAAATATTTACCACTTGGGGATTCAATGACTAGTTTAAAGTCCTGATTCAAAATCTTGGAATTGTTGGTAATACCTCCTGATGGATACTGCGAAACAACAAAATTATAGGAATTCCTTATGATAATTTTGTTGGTCTGTGGTGACTTGACATACAAATCGTTCATTTGACTTTGAGTGGTTGGGAATCTGGGGACAAACTTGGTGGATTTCGATTCTCCTTGGTGATAAATTGGGATAACTATCGACAATTCATGAATGTTATTGAAATGCTTTTGTAAGCCTTTCTGTCCTGAAAATATTTGCAACACTCCGATATCTTCTTCATCAGGTAAAATGGTTTTGATTTTGGCAAATCTTCTATTATTATTCCAGTAAACTTGACTAAGACAGAATTCATTAGAAGTGATTTTAGATGTTTTGATCAATGCAAAAAGCTCTACATTAACTGGAATCTCCAAGTCCACTTCAAATATCTCCAAATCTTTGAGTCTAGTTAATGAATTGTTGAAAGTGCGGAATTTCAAGCTGTTCTTATAATACCCTGAATATAATCTTGGTAAATAAAAGGCAATATTTGGATCAATTGGTGGTATTACATGTTGCAAGTCGATAATTGAAGGCAAATGCGTGGAGATTAAATTGGTGGGTTGGCTTAAGAAGTAAAATTCATTGTATCTTAACGAGTCTTCTCCGTTCTTATCCTTAAGGTTGCAAATTTCGGGGAATTTGAAGTTGTATAGATCAATAATTAAAAATTGGTTATCAATAAGCACTGACAACCAACAATGATTGATGATATACTGTTCGTTATGATAAAACTCATTAGGCTTTTTCCAGAACCCTAATACAATTTCACTAGGGATTCTCAAGGCATCTAATACCTTTTTGAACAAATAATTCAATTGGTATATGGAACCTTCTCCACTAGTTAGAAGTTCATTCAATTTCGGTTTGAGCTGTTGGATTTTCCCGCTCTCTTCTATGATTTTGAACTTGGTGAAATGAATCAAAACACTTCTTAGTTGGAAAATAGTGGAAGTAAACTTAATACCAATATCACTTATCAATTCATTCAAATCGGTGTTTACGCTATATCTTCTTGAAAAGTTGTCGATTTTGTCAAAGTATCCTGGATTAAATTGTAAGACTTGGACTTGATCTGGCTCAATGTTGATAGTTTCGTTAGTATTGATGTCTGAGACATAGTCAAATGGCTTTACGACAATATTTGGTTCTTCTCTAACAACCCTCTTGGTACGAAGTTGTTTATCGTTACTGGTTAAAGTGTTCATTCTGTTCAAATCTTGTTTAAACTCGGTCCATTCGATCTCTTCAGACTCTTGTAACTTTTGTTCTAAAGGATTGACTGCATCGTCTTTCTTCTTCAAAAGCTTTTTAAAGATATTAGGATGCTTGGATTTTTTGTCTTGAAAAATCGAATCCATTATATCCTTATTGCCAATTTCCTTGAGAGTTCCTTTCAATTCAGTAGGATCTTGATTTCCTTCATGCAAGTTCATATTCTTCATTCTAATTTCTTGTTCAGCAAGATACTCTTTTTCATACTTATGTCTAAGAAAGGAACCAGCACTCGTAGCACTCAACTCCGATAAGTTTAAAACGTCACTTTGCAAAGACTTGATGGAATTTTTCAACTCTTCTTGTTGTAACTGGGATAATCTCATGAATTCTTCTTCAGTTAACATCACTTTACCATTTCCAGAAAATCTGAAATCGTCAGCATCATATGGAATCTTTTTTTGATAATTCTGACTTTGGTGGTATTGACCCGGCTGTGGTTGAGGAGGTAAATCATCATTGATAACCTTCAAAGGACTGTGGTGTTTTGGAGGAGGAGGAGGTGGAGAATTTGAGCCTGATAGTGGGTATTTCTCGTAATCATAATCATTAAGATCTTCATCGGTTGTGAATTTTGACATCTTCTTACTCAACTCATTACTTGAATAGTTCTTCTTGGAAGATTGGAAGTCTTCACTAATATAGGAGTCATTGGAATAATCGTCTTTGTATCTATTAGGACTGGTTGGGGTTTTGTAGACGGGAGATTGGGGCTGAGAAGCAAGTTGCTGGGGAGATTGAGCAGGAGGTTGCTTTCTCGAGGACCTTTTCAATTCTTCTAATTGTAGGATTTCCAACTCCAACTGTTTCTTCTTAATTTCAAGATCATCAACATCATCAAAAGTATACTGTTTTGTTCTGCTTGGAGTTTCAGGAGAAAAACTTTCTACTGTGTTATTGGGAAACATAGCAGACCCATACGGAGAATGGTTCCCACGGTTATAGTTGTCACCAGAAGCTTTCAAATTTGGGGTTGAATTTTGTCTATAATCATCAAATTGCTGGGATTGGGGTCTAAATTTCGACTTTCTATTTGTGGGGGACTCAGGAACAGCAATTGAATTTCTAAAATCTTGAGTCAGTAATCTTTTCCTTTGGTCTAATTCTACGGCTTTTTTAATATGATAGTTTTGTTGTTGTTGTAACATTTTAAACCTTTCAATCTCCCTCTGTTTGGCAGCATAGTACTCCTCGGGTTTCGTGTTGCCATTGTAAGATTTCCTTTTAGCATACTGGTTGGCCGACTTGCTTAAATTCTCATAACTGTTATCAAAACTAAAGTCATCATAACTATCATGATAGCCGTGTTTCTTAGGCAGTGGCAGCTGTTGGTGGACCGGCAGCTGTTGGTGGACCAGATGCATCATCTTTTTAGGCGTATTCTGTTTACTGGGAGTGCCGCTTTGTGAATTGGAATGGATTTGGGAGTTGGACATCAGCTGAGACTGATTAGGAGCTGGCTGTTCCAACACCTTGACATAATCCTTAGGAAATATACCTTCGGCCTTATTTCTTCGAAGTTTACCACACCACCAACTCTCATCAACAATTGAGTACACATCAATAACCTCGTGTTCAATGAAACCCAAATCGCCATCTTGTTCACCAGCCCAGGAAACTTTGGTTTTCACCTTGAAAGGCAACGGAGGAATTGACATGAAGGATTAGCAACCGCTTGGGAATCAAACAGGAAGTGGTGACAAATCACAAATGCAAAGGATCTATAAACGATCTATGGAATGCAAACAAGGGTAATAAAACACTCTAATGCAATAAAAGAAAGACAAATGCCAGTGGATCAATGAAACTAGCAATAAAATCAAGTGAAGGCTTCGAAAGAAGTGTCGCTATGAAATGAAAATTACTCTCGACTCAACTTGATTCACAATTAACCAGAAATTTTAGTACTGTTTAGGAATTTTTGTTTGTTCTGATTCAGGAAACCTCGAAGTTTTATTGTTTTGTCTTCTTGAAACTGTATCTAACAACACTGACAATTACTTATCCAATTCCAGTATATTATTGGTGAAAACAATATTGTGTGTCAGCCATCACTCGCCTACCTGATTCAGACCAAACGTAAACAACTTCGCAGCAATTGCAGCCATTCGATAAGAAGCTTTAGAGTTGTAGGACGGAGATGTGGACGGGGATAAGGAGGATAAGGAGGCCAAAGGGGACACAGAGGCTAAGGGGGCAAGAAGTAGTCGATGTTTGGAAGGAGCAGAGGACCGTTGTTTGCAGCGAGAGTACAAGCTATGGAGTCTTGGTATGGAATATCTCACGCACGACACTACAGGAACCTGGAATTTAGCTGTATAGAGGACCATCGTTGGAAAAGGTATTAGCTATACACAGGACTACATAGGAGTTTTATTCTTGTTGACGTACACCACTGACTATATCATCGACTCTTAATAATAAACAGGCACTTTCGATGGCAGTTTTGATGGACTGTTGCTTGATGACCTCAGGCTCCCAAATACCATATTCATTCATGTCGACGACTTTCCCGGCTTCACCATCGATACCAAAGGTATAGTCCCCGTTGGCGTGTTTGGCTCTTAATTGCGATAATATCCTTATTGGGTGTCCTCCACAATTTTGGATCAATGTTCTTGGAATAACCTCAAATGCATCAGCAACGGCTTGATACGGCCATTGAGCAACACCTTCGATGGTTTTAGCCTTTTCTGACAATTTCACTGAGACTGCCATTTCGGTGGCTCCTCCCCCTGGGGATAAGGATGGTTCAAACATGACATTTCTAGTCACAGCCATGGCATCGTGCAAATTTCTTTCGATTTCATTCAAAATATCTTTTGAAGCTCCTCTTAAAATAATTGTACAAGCTTGAGGTTTTTCACACTTTTGAATAAAAGTGAAATATTCATCACCAATCAATTCGACTTTAAATTCTCCACATTTAGTACCAATATCACTTTCTTTCAAATCTTCAATTCTGTTGACAATAGTGGCACCAGTTGCTCTGGCAATTCTGTTATTATCGGATTTCTTGACTCTTCTTAATGCTGTAACACCTCCTTTTAATAAATAATGTTGAGCCAAATCACTTACTCCCTTTTCAGTGATAACTAAGTCTGGTTTGAATTCTAATAATTGTTCACAAATCAATTTGACTTGTTCTTCTTCAATTTGTAAAATTCTATTCCAATCTTCTTCTTTAGTGATTTCTATATTAGTTTGGGATTCACCCTTTTTGTATTCCAATGGACAATCTAACAAAATAATACGTGGGTTTTCGATGAATCTTTTCATTTTTGGATGTGTAACATCTTTGTTTAATAATATACCATCTAATACTTCTGAACTTTCAACTTCTCCACCAGGAATTTTTTCAATTCTTACGTATCTTTTGACATCGATCTCTTTATAATTACCTTTTTCAACATAGACTGTCTTGACAGCTTTTAAAGACAATTCACACATCTTTTGGGACCATTTATTGATATATTTGGTACCAATTGATGCTTTAATCAACTTAATCATGGCTTCTTCATTATTAATATCAACTGGTCTCGAAACTTCGTGAATGATTTCCAACGCATCACTTAATGCTTGTTTTAAAGCTTGAATGATTATAACCGGATGGATGTTCTTTTCAATATATGGGAATGTTTGAGCTAAGATTTCACCGGCTAATATAATGACGGTAGTTGTACCATCACCGACTTCTTCATCTTGAGTTCTACTCAACTCAATCATGGATTTAGCAGCTGGATGGGACACATCAATTTCTCTTAATATAGCGTGTCCATCGTTGGTTAAGACTATTCCTCCCATAGGATCAAGTAACATCTTTAACATAGCTTTTGGCCCAAGACAGGTTCTAATGATATCTGCAACCGCTTTAGCAGCGGTGATGTTGGAAATTTGGGCTTGACGGCCAGTTTGCCTCTCGGTAGAAGTGTTCATATATACCACTGGTGCTTGCATCTTTCAATTTCCTCGTTCTTCTTTTTGCCACTAATATACAAGTTGGTGTCTATAAAAATTTTTCATCTTCAACATTCGCGTTCGCACTGTTTAAGATCAGACGCTAGCAAATTAGTAGCACGTAGTTAATATTTAACAACAAGAATTCAATGGACTTCATTAACCTGACGGTGATAACGTTGCAGGATCTAGATGCTATTGACTCACACATCACAGAGGTGCAAGAATTGATAAGCAAGACCAATGATGAGGTACACATTAAGTTGAATAAACCTGCTAACCAGTTTGAAGATGGTCAAACCACAAAGTTGGTGGGGCAAATTATCCAGCAGATATCCAGTATTGAGGATGCCGGTAAAGAGGATATAGATATGGCACTTGGAAAAATCGAGGAGTTGGGGGAAAAACATGGGGACTTATCGACAGTGGTGGAATTGAAGACTCTCTATGAATCCAAGAAACAAATGGATATAAATCAATCATATCTTTATAAAAGTGAAGAAGTCGAAATAGAAATCCAAAATTTGATTTCTGCTGATGCAAAAGAGTTTGAAGCATTATATATTAAGATCCAATCTCTCGATGGTACTTTGGTAGACCCTGAAATAGTGACTGAAGTAAATGACTGTTTAACGAAAGAATTCAATTCCAAATTGAATAATTTCAGATTTGAGTTGGAGAACGAGTTACAATTCTACTTAAAAAAGATAAATTGGTTGAATAATGAGTTTTCTGTCAGCTCTTTGAATCCAGATGATTTGAGGTTTTTAAATGATAAAGTATCCAATTTGATTGCATTACAAAACATAAATAACTATCCTGTTTATCCTGACACATGGTGGGCCGTCGATGCTTTGTTAGAACCTTTTTTCTTAAGATTTGACTACCATTTTAACACCAAAAGAGACACCAATAAATTATCGAAACCTGAATGGGTGTTCAATTTTGTCGAAGAATTTTTGACAAAGAATATAAAACTATTTGAATTGGTCATCAACCAAGGATTCAAGCCTTTTAAGATAATTATGATATATCAAGTGATAACTTCTTTGTTGACTCCTATCAGAACTAAAATATTATCATCAGTGACTATTTTGAATGAGAAGATCGAAGCCTTTAAAGATGACCAGCCAAATTATGATAAAACAGGGAGATTACTATCTCATTTGATATTTGAATTGACCTCTTTTGATCAAAGAATAAGAAATACTTATAAATATAATCCGTTCATATCGCAAATGGACAATATACCAAGTAAAAAATGGATGGGATTAACAGCAGATATCTTACTTCAAGGAGATAAAGAACGATTGGGAACCTCAAACTGGTTAACCTTTGAGAGCATACTAGCAAACAATAGATTCACTAGTGAAATCATAAATGATCCAAATTCAATGAATATCGATATTGATTATAAAACAAGTGAAAATGACGTCGATAATCACAACCATCTGAACATTTACGAAGAGAACCTTTTGGATTGTAAAGCTACGTATTCCTCCTTAAATTTGGTAAAGCTATTCGATAATTTAACCAGCCATTACCAATCAATGAGGATGGTGAAATTTCAATTGAAATATGTTTCGAGTATTCAATTAAAGCTTCTCGAAAGATATTACAACTACTTGTCCTCAAAATTAGATAAATTCGATGAATTATATAATCTGCTGAGAGTTTTGAATCTCATACCAGGAAGTTTAGACACTTCGACCAATTCTGAATCAACTATACATGACGGATTGAAGGGACTAACCATGTTGACAGAAATTTATTGCCTGACAAAGTTCTTGATAAATAATATGGAACAGTGGAGCGAGGAGTTGATATTCATCCAACTTTGGAATGCTTTCAAAGCAGTTTCAAACAAGAGTTACGACAAAGACTCCAATATTTTCAGCTCATCAATAAGCGATTATAGCAAGCTATTACAGGAATCAAGATCCAGGTACGATTCATTTTTCAAGAAGGGAATCCGTAATTTCTTGAAAGAATATATCAACTCAAGTCAATGGGATATTCAAGAAATAAAAGACAACTCCTTCCATTTTGTGTCACTAGTGAACAACTTACCAGTTTATTTGAATTCCATTAAACTATGTATATCCTCGCTTGATTACTTTAACATAGTCAATGAAATTCTTACCTCCATATGTTCCCTTTGGTTTGAATATATTATTACCAACAACAAGTTTTCCAAAGTAGGAACCGAGCAATTGAAACAGGATTTCAATTTCATCATAGAAAAACTCGAAACTGAGCTTTTGTTGACCAGTTCTTCCAACTTATTGACTACCTGCAACAACTACGAATACTTGAAAATCAATCAGTCCATTGAGATATTACAGAAATTTGACCCCTTGATTGCCAAAAATCTTTTGAGCAGGTTTGACGACAAAAACATAAGAAACGAATTTCCAAATGCATTAAACCAGTTGTCGAACGACGACATAAAAGAGATTCTCTATAGAATTATATAAGATTTTTAATATTATACGAAGTGATAGTGAGAATTCGATAATGCGCGAACAGTAAACAGATCAAGATGTCTTTGATAAGGAAAAGAGTACGTGTAATACAGCCACGTTAGGCGTAGGCAGCAGCCCAAAGCGTTTGTGGGTGTTAATTTATGTCTAATTTAACTAGTACTAACAAATTCAGAACTTTGGCGATGATATAACCGAAGAGGTGAAGCTCAAACGACCTGATGTGAAATATGATATATTAGCCAACTTTTACAACACTAATAGCTCTCAGCAGCATATAGCGCTTCCAAGAAAGCCCGAGGGATTGTTCATAGGAAGAAGTAGTTCCTGTGATATAAAAATCACAGGGGTGGATGTGTCTTCCAAACACTCGAAGCTTTCTTTGGCTAACAACAAAGTACGTGATTATTTGTTCTTGACAGACCTAAGTTCCAATGGTACCTATGTAAATGGAGATAAGTTGGGCCACGGTTCAAGTGTGTTGTTGAAAAGTGGCGACAAAGTGTCCTTTGCTAAAACTGGGGGCTCCTACATATTTCGTTATTGCATTGATGAGAAAAACGACGAGAAGAAGAAGAAATCATTGTTTGATGAGTATATAATAGGGAAACAATTGGGGTCAGGCCATTACGCTGTAGTCAAAGAAGCCACAAACAGAATGACAGGCGATATTGTGGCCGTGAAAATCTTTCACCCTAACAAAACCTCGCAAGATTCCAAAGAGGACGAGGCCAAATTACAACAAGAAATCGATTTGTTATTATCCATTGACCATCCTAATATTGTCAAATTCATAAATAGATACGTGGAGCCTATTAATCAATATTCGGTTTCAACATATCTTGTGTTGGAAAAAGTCAACAGTGGAGAGTTATTCCAGAGAATTATCAATAAACTGAAACTCAGAGAAGATGAAACAAAAGCACTTTTCAAACAGCTTTTAGCTGGGTTACTATATTTGCATCAGAAAAATATTATCCATAGAGACATAAAGCCAGAGAATATTTTATTAGATATTACTCCCAGACACAGTTTGCAACAATCACAAACCGGTCCATGGGACGAAGATGAATATGACATCAAAGTTAAGATCGCAGACTTTGGATTGGCAAAGTTTATAGGAGAATTGCAATTCACCAACACCTTATGTGGAACCCCTGCCTACGTTGCCCCTGAAATCTTAAGCAATCAAATGCATTACACCACTAAAGCCGATTTATGGCTGAGTGGTGTACTTTTGTATGTTTGTCTTTGCGGGTTCCCACCTTTCAGTGATGAATTAGCACCTCCTAATATGAGAGACCAAATTTTGACAGCACGTTATGCATTTTATTCACCTTACTGGGATGATATCTCAGACCCGGCTTTGGATTTGATAAGCTCTTTGTTGGTGCTAGACCCAAATGAGAGATTCGATGTGGGGTCTTCTATGAACCACGAGTGGTTTGTTGAAAGCACATTCCCAGATAATAACCCGGTGAATGGAACCAATTCAGATATTCAAATGGACAGTTCTTTGAAATCAGAAAATAATGTAAACAGAAGTAGTTCAATGATGAGTGGATCTCATGATAGAATTCTTAGAGAACCATTCAGGTCTAATTCACAACCATTAAGCATAAAGGAAAGGTTTGCATCCGAACTCAATTCTATTAACTATGACTAGGATATAAAACTATATACAAATAGGAATGGCTTCTAGAAAGCTTTTTCATTTACAAGCTTTATTGACTTTTGACGAGTTTTGAAAAACGACTGCAAAATAGTCAAGTTAGGTGCAACCGTAGACTGTAAGGCTTTCTCGTTTTTTAAAACTTTGGACTGTTTCACCAAAGTTTCATAGATAGCTTGAATATCATGAAATATCCTGAAAGCGTTTTTATATTCTTTTAATGCAACATAACATTCGAATTGTCCAATCAAGCACTTCAAATCATTGCTCTCTTCATTACCTAGTTTGAACCACTCTAAACTTTTAGCATAGTTATGGAACACATTCAACTCCAAAAATCCCAAGTGTAGAAGACTTTCTTTGGCACCTTTGCTGGCGCAGATTTCAAGGTGATACTTTGCAACCTTAGGATTCGTCAATGTGAATAGTTGACTGTAATAAAAATGAGCTTTTAAAACAGTTGGATCTGGTTCACCATAGTTTATGGCCTTTTCCAAGTAGTATTTAGCCTTGGTCAAGTCGGGTCTTGGTTGCATGGTGTAGTATAGTATTCCTAGGTTGGTGTATACATGGCTGGCAGCGATAGTTTCAGATTCTAATTCAATGAATTGAAGCCAAAAAGTCTCTGCTTGCGTAAATGCTCCTTTATTATAGGCTAGATCACCCGCAAGCTTTAGAACCAAGGGGTGTCCTGTTTCGTTCAACTCGTCTATCAACTTCTGGGCGTATTGTTTATCTTCTTTGGCACTCGTAGGGTCCTGAATGGTTTTAAAGGCCAATAAAGCGATAGCATCATTATTACCTAGCTCACTAGCCTGTTCTATGATTTCGTCTTCCAAAGCCACCAAGTTTCGATTAATGGTATTTGTGGTCTTCCTAACCACTTCTAACACGGATTTCAAAACCATCAAGTCATCTCCAGTAACATTTTTAGGTAATTTGATGTCTTGAGGGCTATCTAGACTGGAATATATCGACTCGTATATTTGCATCAGTCTACCATAACTTAACGTGCTGTCTTTATCAAACAACATTCTGTTGATATACTTCTTCCTTGGAATGATATCCTTCAAGTTGGGCCGAACCTTTGCCATAGTTGAGGCATAACGTATACGAGGAAATCGTATCATCACTATAAACTGTCAGAGAAATTTCGCGAGCCTTTGTAAATGTTAATTAAACTACATGATTTGTTTGCAACCATAAGGAATGCAAAGACTATTGGTATATTATACAAAATATGAGCCGAAAAAGGCCAAAATGCTATTCATTCATGGGGAGAATGAAGGGACGGGTCGAAATCTTACGGATATGCGCTACCATAATCCATGAATCTGTCAATTTGGTTTTCATTGGGAGAATGAACGTTGGAACGATCCAGACCTGAATATTCGTTTGCTACGGGGAAATCAAATTGTTCTTGTGCCAATCCATCGTAATGTTCATGATTGGACATGTTGTTGAAGGGGGATACGTTGAGCCTTGAGCTTGGAGTGGGTCCATTACTTTCACTATTTCCCATAGATTGTCCCAAGGTAGGAGTCTGAGATGAGGTGAGGAAGTCTGGGGTATTTGCTGAAAACATTTCATTATAATGGAAATTAGGCTGGAGTTCATTGGTCTTTCTCTGATGATTTTTATCACTGCTTAATGAGGTAGGCGACGTATCTGACCCAAACTGTCCTATTGGAGATAAACCGTTGTTTAATGCGCTTGGCTCGTCCCATATAGTACCATCGAGTTGTGTTATATGTTGATTTTCCAACTTAGCATCATCGTTGATCATTTCATCATCACTATTATTTGTTGAGTGTAGTAAACCATTGTCAGCATTGACGTTATAGTCAGTATTATTGAAAGTACTGGACATGTTATCATTTATCATGTAGTCACTTTGATGTTGTTGAATTTTTTCAAGAATGAAATCGTTTAAAGCACAAATTGAGGATTTTGTACCCACCAAAACATGTGGGATTGACGTCCCACCATCGGAATGAGCAGAACTGACCTGTTGGCCCTCACTAAAATCATCACATATGGACCATTGATTTGCACTTTGACTTTCTCCGTTGAAAAAGTTGACAGAAAATTTGGGTTGGTGGGATAAACTGACTCTCAATTCATTATTTTCCTTATCGATATTATTATCAAGCAATGAGCAAGTTAGGATATTAGTTAAAGGATAGAAAATTCTAAAAAGAATCTTGGAATTGTTGGAAACAGCACTGAAAAAGTAGTTGATTTCCAAGTTTTTCTTCAGCAATATAACCAATAAGTCCACAGTTTCCATGGCTTTGATCAAAGTGAACGGGGAAAGGTTGACCAAATCATTCTGCAAGTCATCCTCGACAACATAGCCAGCTTTAACTCTTTGCCAACTACCAACAGACAAGGAACTACAGTCAATATAGCAATATTTTTCATTTATATCGAAATTCTTAGGATATTCATAAGGTTTGCGCTCACTAAGAGCCAAACTATTAGACCTCGACTCTAAACTACCACTTCGGGTATGTGAAGACCTACCCATTCTTTCGGATTTTCTGACTTTAGCTCTTCTATTTTGAAACCAAATTCTGACAGCCTTTTCGGTCATATTGGTCTTATCACTTATTTCTTTCCTTTGTTCGGGACTTGGATTGTGATTATTTTGAAATTCCCGTAGCAAGTAGTCTAGGACTTCACCTGAAGCCCTAGCTCTTTTACCGCTTTGATATTCGTCCGACATTAGAATTGAACGATTACGGCAAACTTTAAATGATTTAGAACAGAATAGAACCCTAGAAATGTGGGAATCGGGGAGCCGATATGAAACTGGGAAATTAAGAAATAGATACTATTCAAATACTCTAACCGATAAGTATCAAACCTCCAGTAACTCTTGAATAAAATGCTACCTTGCCCTTTTGGAAAAAGCCAGAAATTACCCGTGGAAAAAAAAGCACAGTAAATTGAGTAACAGCAATGGCACTTGGTAAAATATTCAGCGCCTGAAAATAACAGCAGATTACAACTCCTTCACAATCAATGAAGTAAGGTGAATCCAATTATCAGTGAATAAGGAAGCTTTCGCTAGAACTGTTGATGAGCGCTGGGAAATTTCTCACAATTCTCACGTGGACTGGGGGACGGAAACAGAAACAGATAGAGAGACAAATAGAGAGACAAATAGAGAGACAAATGGCCAGCAGTTAGAGAAATTTAGACAGTACGGAAATGAATTATTAGGATTAAGGACTATACAGTTCAAGGAATTGGCGGTGTACCGGTGGATGCTTGTAGCAATATTACCTCTTACACTATGATATCATCGTGGTCAATATCGGATAGTGCCTCCAAGGCATATTTGTACTCTTTCCAATTCTTTCCCGGCTCCCAATGTTGGAAACTGGCTACAAATTCCGACACCATTTGCCAACTGGTAATGTGCTTGGTATTAAGAACGTCATCGATTAGTTCTCTAATGCTCCACGGCAATCTGTATAGGAAGTCGATGTTTGAACTTTGGGAGGTCAACAATTGATCATTGTGATGGCTTATAAACTTGACCTCTTTATTCTGATGTAAGCTAGTCGACTCCAATCCGAACTTGATCGATGTGATGTAGATACTCTCTTCATTAAAGATCTTATTGAAGCTTCCTTCGGTCACATTCCCTAGGCAACGTTCTGACAAATCTTTAAATATTCCATGTTCAATGTGGCCAACGTTTTTAGCCACCAATATCAATTTCCATAAATTTTGTACGAATACCGGTATGTTGCTTTCGGTATCTATGAACAAACACCTGAATAGATTCGGATGGTAATAGTTGTTGCCTAACGAGGATTCCAATGGTACTAAAGGGTCGTTAATAGTTCCTGCCAATGTGATTTTTACATTATTATTTAACAATGCTTCGAATTGCTTTCTTATGTGCTGGAAGAATTCGCTATTGGGTTTCAGCAAGTCGATTAACTCCGTCAAGACCTCGTTTTCTTTAGGCGTGAATGCTCTGACGACTATCTTACTATCTAGATTTTTTACTGGACCAAGCAATGGACCTGCCATACTCAAAAATCCAATTTTTTTATGCTTCATATTATATTGTGGATTATTCATCATTTCAGATAACAATTTAATCCCGATAATGGATCCTTGTGAGTGTCCTACTACATACAAAAAGTCACAGTCATTGATAATTTCACACCAGTTTTCTAGCAATTTGAGGGAGTTTTCCACTCTCTCACCAACCGTTCCTTGTCCTTCAAGCGCAATTGTTTCTATGTTGTACATGTTTTCAAACCCTGGTTCATCTGCGCTATTCAACCAATGTTCGACAGACTTGACTGCCTGCTCAATGAACTTAATAGCGTTGCCAGTATTTTGTCCGATCATTGATCTTACAAATTTCGTTGGTAAAAACCCATGAATTCCTATAATAACAACCTTTTTGATCTTATGCAATTTTTTGTTTTCGATATTTTTGATGGATTGTTTATACAAATGGCTTTCGGAGGATTTATGCTGAAATAATAACTTTTGACTGACTAATCTTAATTTTGTTAATAATGTTATGGTACGAATATTATCATCTATGTTAGGAATGATTTGATTGGTCCTAGTGGTTTCACTGTCTTCATGATTGGATTTTATCGAGGAATTTGACGAGGAAACCAAATTAGGTGTTCTAGCTGGGCTTGGAACTGGGGTATTACTTGAAAGCACTACTTGGATAGAGCTTTCTTGCAATTCTGCTGGAGTGACCGGCGTTCTTTTGATGTTGTACTTCACAGGATTGGTTTCTGTTTGAGTACCATAAACTGACAATTCATAATCGTTAACCAAGAACTGTCTGTTGATAGAACCTTTATAAGCGTAACAAGACGAATCTTTAGAACTTTCGATACTAGTTTTGGCCGATTTATACAATTCCACATCATTAGTGAAACCTTCATAGCTTTCTTCATCTTCAGGAACTTCAGGAGACCCCCATACCCACGAAAACCATCCTTTACCACCATTACCCGTGTCTTCTGTCTTGTTATTTTGGACTCTATTATTTGGATAGTTATTGTGAAGTAAAGGTGTTTCTTCAGTGACGTACTCAGAATTTCTATAAAAAACATAACCAACCACCGAATTTCTATAAGATCCAAACCAGTTCATCCACGTTTCACCTTCTTCTATCTCTGCAGCTTCTCTACTCATACTAGGCCGTATATCTGTCACATGAACTTGGTTGCTAGTATTTGTGCCATTTGATTGCCAGAACCACCAACTTCTACCTTGATTTTCATTAGCTTCACCGTTGGGTTCAAACAAAACCGACAGGGGTCTTGTTCCCCGTGATATGCTATGGATAGACTCTTCGTATGTTATCTCTGTGATTGTATTGATAGTACCACCTTCTTCATATTCATCCACTGATCTCGCCGACCGAATTGACCCAGAACTGCTTTTAATCGATCCAACTGGATTGTTATTTCCCTTTAGAAACAGACTTTGGCCTATCATCGCTGTCTTTCTATAACACCAACTGAGTTCAATGTATGCGCTATCTAAATCAATGTCAAATATTCTCGTTATCGCGAACTTCTGAGTTATCAAGAGATGACGTTTGATGAGGAAATACTCAAACAACTTGAGATTCGAGATGATATTGAAAAGAAGGATTCGTCCTATTATAAAGCCTTCCATCGAATTAACCAAACCTTGAATTCACAGAGTACCAAGTTTTCAAATGACGATTTGGATAATATTGAAGAAACGAGTCCTAAACCGTTTGTGGATCCTGATAAGTATATAGATCGAATAAATTCACTCCAAATAGCCATTGAGGAATTAGAGAAAAAGCTTAATAATAGCAACAAGATCAATAAACAGGTGGAGAAGGAAAATAGCAATTTAAAGGCCAAGATCAAGAATTTGAACCTAGAGATTCTAGAGAAGAACAAAGCTATTGAAACCATTAACGATGAATTGCTATCCTGTAACATCCAGAATAACGTATTAACAACTAGAGTGCAAGAGATAACCACCGAAAACGAAGTGCTCATCAAAAGATGGATGGATAAGGTGAAGCAAGATGCTGAGAAACTTAATGATGCTAATGAATTACTAGAAAATGGTAGTTAATATACTAATTATTTCTACAGTACACTATTAGATCGCCTTCTCTTCTACTGTCCCAATGAAAATAGCTATTGAAGATTCTTTGGCATTCATGATACCCCTTTTCTTGTAAAATTGGTGGCATCTCTGTAAAGGCTTCGAAGATGATCAATTTGGAGGGCCAGGAGTATTTGTATAGTGTGTTTGGTGTCGTAATGTCCGGTGGGAAATTAGTATCCATGAATAGTTGGGGATTGTCAAAAAGAAGATCGGATTCGTCTCTGTATTTCTTGATAGTCAGGGTATCTGCTGATGTTAGGTGAAGTGGTGGTTCACATGTTATGAACCACGAGTTAGAATCAAACAACGGGTTGTGTAATTGACTTTGCCATGGAGTAGAGTGGCACGGTGTTAGAAGTCCAAAGTCCAGTTTATCTTTTGCCAAGTATGTAACAACATCAATTGCTCCTCTTTCATTGATTTGACTGAAGAAGTACGATATAAGTATGTTTAGTATCAAAATAGAAACTAGAACGTATTTTGCAACTGTTTTCAGCCTTTTTAGGTAATGGTTTACTGAATATGAAGTGAATAATAAGAAAATGGGCATCAAAGGATAAATGAATCTGAATTCTTTATGATCTATCATGGAAAATGCAGCAATTGTGACTATACATACTATTCCCAAAACACTGGAGTATGTTTTGAACTTATAAATGGAATAAAGAAAAAATGGCAAATATGTCATCAAAATAATAGGCACCGACTGAAATATATGGAAATGCCACGGGGAAGAGCCATAAAATATCGATAAATTCTTGACAACATTAAACTCAAAGAAGTTGTATAGTGGGAAAGTCCAATGGCCATAGAATTTGTAGTTTAACAAGGTTTCAAACGCAAGAATGGCCCCCAATTCAAGCAATAAACCAGAAACTAACGTGAAAATCGAACTCAAACTTTGACCAAGTATGTAGTAGAGCCCTAATACCACCCAAATAGTCGAGGTTGTGGGCCTTATGATGCAGCTTACGAATGCAAACCCACAACTAACAAAAATCGACCTATTAGCACCAGTAGCTCTCCAAGGCCAAACAGAAAGAGCAATTGACGTCAACACCATCTCTAAATTATTAGAAAATGACCGTGTAAGAACATACCAATTGAAAGGGTTTGCTAATGACAATATCAACGTGATTTTACCTATAGCTGGATTGTTACTGTATCGTGTAGCAAACACGTATATACAAGTTTCACCGATGGCAGCAAGCACAGCATTTATCAATTTCGGAATCATAATTATAGTATCCTTATCAGCTTGCAACTGGGATCCAATCTTATAACCAGCAGCATAGATAAGAGGATGGAGACAAGATCTAAGATCCTGAGACCATTCCCATGTTTTATAACCATACCCGAAAACAAAGCGATGGGCAGGCTCCAAGCTCTGGTAGTATTCATCGGGCTGGAAAAACGTCTTCATTGTCAAAGCATTCACCAATCGTACGCATAACACCGCCGAAAACACCCATTCTATATTCCATTCACATAATCTAAACATCGTTAGACTGCGAAAAATTTCCTCATTATGCAACAACTTGAAAAAATCGTGAAATTGTTGGAGAACACTTACTTCCAATATTCGCTAGGAAAAGTGGACGTTGCTAAACGAAAATGCATGGAATGTATACGAAACTTGAATGAGTTGAGCAAAATCGAAGTTCTGGACGAAATCGGTGGCCTAGTCAAGGCTATCTCAATCCATGCATTAAGATTGTATGATACCATAGGAAACAAGCCCATGACGTCGGATGATAAGATAATCTGGCTCAACTCCAAAGTACATGAAAACTACATATATCCACGAATCAAGTTTCTGGAAAACTTGGACTCTTCAAACCTGTTGTGTCTTCCTGTAGACTATGAGCAGGAAGAATTGCACTTACCGCCCGTTAAAGCTTCCTATGAAAAGGCCATGGACCTGGATTGGTGTGTAAATGACACAGATTTACAGAACTTATATCAGGATATGCTAGCAAACTGCTCGTTTGTCTCGTCGTTTTTGTCTGTGGTACATTCAGGCAATTCTAGTATACTATATGAGAATATTACGCCCCAGGGCCCCAGTAATAGTTACAATGTCAAGCTAACCTTCAATGGTGCAGTGAGAAATGTGATCATAGACAATAAGCTTCCGGTTTTAGAAGATAAGGACAGGAAGCTTACTATTCGTTCGAGTTCAAACGAGAAACTACTATGGCCCGCATTGATAGAGAAAGCCTATCTTAAAGTGATGGGCCAAGGTTATAACTTTGAAGGGTCTAATATTGCCTCCGATACTTACATGCTAACTGGATGGATTCCCGAAATCATCAAAATAAAAGACGGAAGATTGCCTACCAAAAATAAGAGTCTCTGTGAAAAGTACGGCATGTATACCAGCTTGGGCATTGGGACTGGGAAAATCAGCAAGTCGTTATCTGAAAAAATTGGATTCATATCCAATCATGATTATGTGTTATTGAGAGATTTGAAAGAAGAGTATTTATTCATAAAGAATCCCTGGCTTGAAGATGCTGATGTGCGTAAGATTATAAAGTCAGGAAAGAATGAACTATTCCATTTCAATTACTTATATGTCAATTGGGATATTTCAAAGATTTTCAAGTATAGGAGCACTTGCAACTTCATATCTAATGATGCTGGGAAAGGGTGCACCAGACACAAGTCCCAGTTCGGGCTAACAAATGCCACAAATGTCGCCCATGACGTGTGGGTGTTTGTAGAACGCTATATCTCCAAGCAGGATTCGGCCATTATATCAATTGATCTTTACAAGACAGACGGCGGAGACAAAGTGCTACTTCCAAACCAGTATGACAATATTTTAACAGGAGATCCAACAAACAGTCACTATGATCTAATGCGGTTCACAGTCGAACCCAAAGAGAGCTACACAATGATCGTCAACTCTAGTATCACCGCATCGATGTCAATTACTATGTTCAATAACGTTTCTGAGGATTTCCATTTGTTCAGAGCAAAAACCAAATATCACAACTTGATAACGTTGGAAGATGATTGGGATTTCGACACTGCAGGTGGGAATAGTTCATATTCAACTTACATTAATAATCCGCAGTTCAATCTTGTGGTCAAAAGGGAAACTGATTTGCTTTTGGTTCTCGAGTCGCTTGGGAAGCAAGTGAATTTCCAATTATTCTACTGGGATGAAAATGAAAAGAACAGGGGACTAAGAGAGTTTAGAAAAGAAAGCTTGATAATAAACGAACCGTCTATTATGAACCATCAATCAAGTGAAATTAAGGCCGTAAAACCAGGATATTACAGACTTGTTTGTTGCCTTGAAGAGCCTAACGTCCGTAGCGATTTTAAGTTCGATGTCCATTATAAGGGAGACCAGGAGTCAGTTGAAGTCACAAAAATAGCCAAATCACTCGGATTGTTTTTGGAATCAGTGAGATTTGACTGGCAAGGCAAGAATAGACATAAAATAGAATTTGCAGTCAACAATTTCAGTACCAAGATCTCGTTCCATGTCCAGTTTTCCTCGAATGAATTCAGTAAGCCACAAACAGTGGTCAATTACAGACCAGGAATAAGAGCCTCCTTGTTCAACTTAGACAACAGTAGACCCATCCAAGTCAATGAAACCTGGAGCAATGAGTTATTTGGCATATTTGTAGATAGCCACATAAGCCATCCTGGTAATTACGTGCTTTTGGTGGAGAGATTTGAACCGGGAACGGGCGCCCTGATAGTAGACATCGGCTCCAGCAATAAAATAGACGTCCGTAGCTATTGAGTTATAGAATGAATAGTATCGTGCAACAATCCAAATCTTGTATAGTATAATATTTAAACTATCACCAAAGTATAAAAGTGCGAGTACGTGTTTGGAAATTTTCATCAACGAATCAAAATGAAAATTAGTATTGCTTCAATCTTAACGATTGTGTTTAGCTTGGTCACCACTGTTGTGTGTGGGTATACTAATGACGAGATGCTTCAATTGGTGAAAAACGCAGGTTCCAATAAGGTCTTGACGTTGAATGAAAAGAATTATGAAAAATACATCAATGGACCAAGAGATTACCATGTTGTTATGTTATTATCATCCCAATCTCCTCAATTCAAATGTCCATTATGTAACGAATTCAAACCTCAATATGAATTGGTTGCTAACTCGTGGTTTCAAGACCATCCAAAGGGAATTGGTAAGTTGGAAGGTAAAGATATCTACTTTTTCTATTCAGAGTTCATGAATACCAAAGAATTATTCCAGAAATTGAAGTTAAACAACATTCCTAAATGTTTCTATTTGCCACCATCTTCAGTGTCTTCTAAAGACGGCTGGTTGAATGAAATCGACGAATACCAATTTTTCCAAGGGAACCATGCCGATTTAATCATCGATTGGTTAAGAAGCTTAACTGATCACAAATTCAACTTATACGTTCCAATCAACTACAAAAAGATTGCTTTCAATGCGACATTAACCTTTATCATTGCTGTTGCTGCTGTGGTGTTCCGTAAAAGCTTCTTGAAGCTTTTGACCTCTAAGATGTTATGGACTGCGGTATCAATCTTGTTGATTTTGTTGTTCAATTCTGGTTACATGTTTACCCAAATCCGTCAAGCTCCATACGTTAGAGAACACGCAGATGGTCACGTTGACTATTGGGTCCAAGGCCAGCAATCCCAATTAGGTGTTGAAACCCAGATTGTTTCTTTCATCTATGGGATTTTGAGTCTTTTGTTCCTTTTATTGGTCAAACAAGTGCCTAAGATCGAACACCCACAAGTCAAGTTAATGGCTGCTACTTTGGTTAGTCTCACCATATTTGTAGGCTATAGTGTTTTGTTGAACTTTTTTGGTTTGAAGAGTCCAGGATATCCATTCAAATTCATAAAGTTAGTCAAATAGATTACATATATTACATATAAATTATCTGATAAATGCTATATCGACGCATTAGTGGTCATCACCTCCATTTCGTTACCTTCATATGCCCCTTCATTACCTTCATATGCCCCACTTCCCCTTCATATGCCCAACCTCCCCTTCATATGCCCTACTCTCATATCCACTTTCTCCAACTTCTTATTGCTTGCCTGAAGTCTCTTTCTTATCACTTTGAGTTTCGTAAGATCTTCTTGGATTTCCACATCCTTGTTGTTAGATTGCTGAGAGATCTTTACGAGTCTTTCCTCTATTAGTTTAAGTCTTGTTAGCAATACCACCTGGGAGTTGTGCAACGACTCGAAATTATCATTCAAGTTCTCTAGCGACCCGCTTAAAACCAGGTGTGCTATCAATTCAATGGGGTGTAAGTCATTAGGCTCATTATAATGAGACTCCATAATGGTTGACAGATTCTGTTGATGCGAAATTTGCTACACACAGATGACTGATTCCGCAAGAGTTCTCTTTCGAGAGATCAAAACGGTGAAGGCGGGCCAGATCGAGCGGTTCGAGATAAGTTACAGTCCCAATATTTCCGAGGCCTTGGCTATCGTGCCGAATTTGTGGGTTAAAGTGAAGAATGTCGAGGCATTGGCCATGAGAGCTGCCTTTATCGCAGGTCCTTATCTTCTATATGTTGATTGCAAGTCCGAAGACTACAATCCCGATGAAAAATGTTTCATTACTGCCAACCAGCCTACGTTTGAACCTCAGTTGCAACCAGGAAAGTCGTTTTATAGTGAGTTGTCTTGTAATACTATAAAGGAGACTTATAAATGGACAGTTGATGTTGTTTCTCAAATGATCTTTACGAATGCCATGGAAATCAACTTCGAAATTGTCATAGGTACATCGAAGGAGGTGCTTCATAATGATGTGAAGGATGTGGAGCCTTCGAATCAATTGTCGGTTAGAAACCTAGATACCTTTGATATCTGGAATTTACCTTTGCATGATAGAGAGAAACCCATTCATTTGGTTATTCTAACGCATGGTTTGCATTCTAATGTCAGTGCTGATATGTTGTACTTGAAGGAGTCTATTGACGGCTTTAAAAACTCCGATAACATAATTGTTAAAGGGTACTTTGGCAATATTTGCAAAACTGAGCGAGGCATAAAGTATCTTGGAAGTAGGGTTGCCGAATTTATTATCGATTTGGTCACTAATAACGATGTATTCAAGGGCAAGGTTCATAAGATATCGTTCATTGGCCATTCTCTAGGCGGATTGGTGCAAACTTTTGCGATAGCGTACCTACAAAACAATTTTCCTTGGTTTTTCAACTCAATTAGACCCATTAACTTCATCACCATAGCGTCTCCTATGTTGGGGGCTAGCAATGAAAACCCCATATACATAAATTTGGCTTTGCTGGCTGGAATTGTGGGCAAAACGGGTCAAGATTTGAGTTTACGGTTTGATGAGTATTCTTCAAAACCATTGTTGTTATTATTACCATCGGGGCCAACTCATAAGGTTTTGAAGAGGTTTGTAAGAAGAACCTTGTATGCAAATACATCCAACGACGGCGTGGTTCCTTTGAGAACCTCTGCATTGATGTACCTTGACTACGACGGGTTGTCTTCCATTATGTCTAATGAAGCATTGTCTCACCATCTTAGTGAGACCTCTGACGTGAACAAGATCCCTGACGACGAGTGTGTGGAAGGAAATGAGTCCACGCAACAGTCTATGCTTCCTCAGCCTTTGCAGATGATTTTTGCAAAGTTTTTACCCCAGAAACAGAAGTCTTCAGACGATTCGCTGAAAGAGGACTTGGACGACGATATTGACAATATAGAAGACTCAAAAACAAAGAATATATTAAGACAGATCAAAGGATTACACAAGTCTTCTATTGTGGAAACTGCATCGTCGTTGATATTGCCTCCTTTACCACCTATGAGTTTTATTGTCAACCCCGAAGAGAGAGAAGGTTGCATTATCTATGAAAAAGTGTACCACGAAGAAGACTTACCACCGGCAAACAAAGAGCCCACTTCTTCTACCACCAGTACCGATGGAGTGAAGACAGAAAGCCAAGCAGAGACACTTCGAAAGAAAATCATGTCAACCATGGAATCTCAAGACTTCGAAAGAATAGAAGAAGAAATAGCCAGGGAATATCATAAAGGGATGACTTGGAAGAAGGTTCTTGTGAAATTAAAACCAGATGCCCACAACAATATCATAGTCAGAAGGAGATTCGCTAATGCGTATGGTTGGCCTGTTATAAAGCATTTAGTGGAGTCACATTTTAGTGACGACCTCGAACTGAAGTCAAATGGCAACTATAAATTCAATATTGGTATTGGTATGGAGAAGAACGATTCGTTAGATGAAGTTGCTCTTGGTGATATGTTATCGAGAGATATAATCAGAAGAGAGAATAAAGACATCGATGAGAACATGAACAAAATGGATTCTACGGCAGATGAAGACAAACACACTTGGATTAATGCTAAAGACAACTCCGAGTCCATGTTTGCAGTTGGTCCAGCAGGCTTACTTGCCGATGTTGGTGAGCTTGTAGGCAATTTGAGGGATCAATGGTATAATGTTCAACGGGAAAAAATGATAAATAAGGAAGCCGTCAAGCCAGATATTAATGAAGAATACGACCATGACATGAATTTTAAGCAAGTTACAGGAGATTTCATCTAACTTATAGAAAACTAGCATGTATATATATTAATTTACACTTTATTGTACATATTTGAGGCTATTCGGCCATTTCTTCATCTTCTTTGCCATTCTGTTCGGGCTCTTCTTCTGGAGTTTCTTCAGGAACTGGGAAAAGTTCATTAATCTTGTGAAGAATAGATTCACAAGTATCTTGATCGAATCTTGAATCACATTCTTCGATAAGCGAGTATAAGTGAACCATGGATCTTGGTAATGCATTGGCTATTTGTAGTTTTTCGATTTTGACAAGCTTGAGTTCGTTCAAAAACACTATTAACTGTGTGAAATCGTCTTGACTCTTGATGTTGGAGCATTCTTTTGTTGCCAAATATGCTAAAGTCTCGTTGGTTATAATCTCCAAATCCACACCACCATGATTCGTGGGTTTCTTCTTTTTGGGGTTGGCGTCTACTTTCCATTCTTCTTTGAGTGATTTCAAGTGTTCAAACACTTCATAGTCCGACAAAAACTTGTCACGTTCCACCAATACTTTCATGCTGTAGGTTTGATGCTTTGTTTGAACAGTTAAGATGAGTAGTGAAAAATGCGATGCGAAGATTTGTTAACCATAATGAAGGTTGTGCTAGAGCCTGAGGAATTGACCACCATGGGCATCTCCACGGTAGTAAGGCTTATAGGTCAGACGGTATCGTTTGACTACGAGTCTAATAGTCTAACATTGAGAGGAATCAGAAACAACCAGGTTCTAGACATCTCATTTGAATCAGTGGAACCATATTCTCCAGAGGTGATTCAGCAAGGAGAAATCGTGGATATCAAAGGAGTTGTGGCTAAAGACTCGGAAAAATTGCATGAAATCGTAGTAAATGCCGTCAGTGCATCGATTATCAACGGAGCATACCTTGACGAGACCAGTTTTCAAGTTTTGGAAGCCATCAGTAGAGTACAAGACATCTCAAAGAGCACCGGATAGAAGTTTCGTGTGATAAATAAGTATATTTTGAATATTAACTGTCATAGTTCATTCCCGAGTGAGTGGCAGAATTAGGGGTTGTGAAAAATTGATCCCAGATAGAGTCAATGGGCACTTGATGGATCAATTCATAGACCTTACGGCCGTCCTTGGAAGGTTGTCCATTTTCTGTGGGTTGTGTAACGTCATTATATTTGTCGTGGACATCTCCCACACCGTTATCGTTGCCGTGGCCCTTATATCTGTCAGGAATGCTATTTCTGCTCATATTGGAGTATCTTTGATTCGTGGGCGCAATGGTGTTGTTTAATATTACAGGTGATGAATTCGATGACTCGTTGGAATCATATGAATAAGGAGTGGTGTTGTTCATAAATGCGGTGTTGGAATTGATAAAATTGTCCATAGTAACATTTGCAGCATTCCCGTTAGGTTCGTCATAGTTTATAAAGTCGACCTCACCAAAACTGTTTCTTCTGGAGTTGGTGGAGATTGGTGACTTTTCCAACTCGTTGAAAAAGCTGTTCAATTCTTCTTGATACAATTGGTCGTTGTTGTTTGTCCATTCAAATGTATTGGGCGACTGATCAGCAAATTCGTTCGCCTGGTCGTTTAGATATTGAGCAATGATTGGTTTTTCTGTTGGTTCTTGGTTCAATAGAAGGTCATTTTGTAAGCCAGCATCTATATAAGCACTTTGAAGGCCTGGCGTAGTCTCAAGCACTGTTTGTGATTCGTCGGTCACTGTATCGGGTCCAGAATTTGCAAATTGTGAACCAAGTGAAGGCAGGAAAGGGTTCAACTCGGTTTCCAATTTCATGCTCATAGTGCTCAAATTTGGGCCTTGTTGTTGCAAGTTTTCAACCAAATTCCTTAAGTTACTATTCAAATGACCTGCTGGTTGTGATTTTGCAATTTGGACAGTGGATGGGATTCTGATGTTACCTTGAACGGTTTCATTATACTTAAGTTTGACAACGGCCGCTGATAGCATTTCAAAGGTGTTCTTACAATTCGATGCCGCATCACACCTATCGATCAAGGAATTCATCACATTTATACATTCTTGTGTTACCTTTTTGACCTCAAATAAACTGTTTTGCTGTCTGACTTGTTCACTGTTGTAAACAGTATACAAATACGATGTACCTGCCATAAATAAGTTCAAAATCGCCGCCCATGTATAGTTAATGGATCTGTTGGATAACAACTGGGAATAAATATTGATTAATTCCTTCGAGGACTCACTAACTCTGAAAAAGTCTGCTCTGTTTAATTTGAAGTTCTTAGGCGATAATCCATGCAATACTAATAGGGTATGATGATAATTCAACTGGAAGAAGTCCAAATTAAAGTCACAATTCATTTTCCTTCTAGTTTTGGGGCTTGTATTCTTCCAATTCTTCAATAATTTCACCATCGAAGTCTTCCAATCGATCAAGTTGGCAAATCTTCTTGGTAGTTCATAATTTTCAAACAAGATCTTTTGAACTTCACTCTGGATCTTTCTTATTTTGAAGAAAGAGATGGAAATAGACTTATAAGAAGACATTCCACTGATATTTTTCGAATAATCCACGTTGGCGGCGTCATTTGGGGTGATCAAAGCGTCATCCAACTCGCTGGGAAATGGCGTCGTAATACTTTCGTCAGGAATACCCACTGGTCTCGACAAATAGAAACATATTTGTCTATCAAGTGAATATGTACACCAGAATAACCTTCTTCTTTTGTCAATTGTAAACGAGTCAAAATTAGATTTCTGGTTGATAGACTCGTTGTGCAAGCCTAAATCGATACACAATCTTAGGGCAGAACCCACTACATACCAACAACCAGGAACCGCAGGCCTCATTATAGAATATAGAGCCAACAATAATATACCTTGTAAACTTTCCAATTGGTCAGACGAGCTATAGACTCTGTCTACAAACTTTAATGCAGACAACCTGAAGGAATCAGAAATAGTCGAAGGATACTGTAAATGATGGACTGAAGATGCGATTGCAAATACTATGTTCAAGAAATACAATGCTTTGTGGAACTTTTTCGGAGGCTCTATTTGCTTTGAAATCTTTATTGGATCAATAGGTTCGTTATTAAGCTTGACTTTGTTTAGGATTTCGTTGAATTTGATCTTGTATTGGAAGAACCAGGTTAAAGATTCGTCTTTGTAGTACTCATTACTAATGAAACTTTGGTTGTTAACCGCCGTGTAGTTTGAAGCTAGCGATATGTTGGCATCAATTTTCCCATAAATAGGTAAGAAGCAATTCTTGATAAACTCTTCACGGTGTAAGATTGGTAATTGGGGATTCGATTGTGCAAAAAAAATTTTCACAAATTCTTGGGCAGTCTTTTTCGGAGGCAACAAAGCTAGCGGAACATCATCATTAGTGTCTTTTGAATTCGAAGATGGCATAGAATTGGGAACAGAACCTGCAATCAAAGGATTTGGTGCATTCTCGATCTCGGGAGTAGAAATATTCGATTTTTTATTTTGGAACTTGACTGCAGTACTCATCAACTTAGCAAAGGAAATGGACTGATTAGTGGATATAGGCCTATTATTTTTCGTATTGATCGAATTGAATTTGACTTCATTGAGTAGATCTGTTTGTTCTTTTTCATCGTCATCAGGATCAGGTTTCTCCGACTTTATATCAGATGTAGACATGTTTGGGGTTGAAAGATTCGTAAAATCTGAAGAAATCTCTTTTTTGATATAAGCAGACGAGTTTTTGGAAGGATTAGACTCCAATTTATCAGGATCAAACCCATTTTCTTTCAATTTCAATTCCAAAGCAGCGATACGATCCTCCAAATGAATTACATACGATCTTGGGACTTCTCTACCAGTGGCAGGATCCAAACCTATACATTCTACTCCAGCTTTGTCACACTTGGAACATTTTGGGAAATTCTGGTCACACCTAATCTTCTTGACTCTACACCTTTGGCAAGCAGAAATGGATCTCGAAATACCTAGAATCTGAGATGAAGGCCTTGATTTCTTATCTTTATCACCATCAGATCCTGACGCCTGCTCAGCAGCTCTCTTTTTACTCATGATGTTAAAGAAAGAATCTAATGATTAGATTATGATATAAGTTCTTATTTAGAACTCTAAGTAAAGTATTTGTTCGTACAATAACAAGAATTATGTAATTGTATAGATTAGATTTGTCGGTGAGAAGTCGCTGCGATAACGAATACAAGCATAATTGGTCAATTAAAGGGAGCAAACTATGCGACCGGATGGGGCGAGCGCGCCTAAGGCTGGAGCTAAAATCGCCTGGTTCTAGCGCGAGGGTGGTACCAAACAGTGCTCGGTAACAAGTGGGACACGTTAGAGTAGAGATAGAAATGTGGGTAAGTAACGAGTGTTAAGGCCAGAGAAGTGTTAAGGTGGACGCTTTTTGGGAGATTTGTGAGTTCTGGTGATGATACTGGCACCAGCAACTAGCCCCAATCTGGTGCTAGCCCTACTTACGAGATGCGACGCCAAGTGAACAATACTGAGACTGCTATGCAAGATTCCTCATTCGGCTAGTAATGTTCCTGTTTTGTCCTCGGAGTTAAACTTGTGAGCAAGATTATCCGTCGACCATTACTGATAGCGAGTATAAAGTAGGATCAGGAGTGCCGGTGACAGAATCAAAACTTTCATTTGAGTATAAATAGAAGATTCAGGTCTTTTTTAACAATTTCCTAGAATCATTCATAAAGTTGTTTCCTGACCGTGTCTACAGCTATTTAAACAACTCGGCCTAAAATTAGTCCCGACGCCTTATAATCTCGTCTACAACAGACTTGCAGCCAGAGCTAAACTCATACTCACCTACAAATCCAACTGATAACCACCTACTTCTACATAGTATACTCCACAACATATACTCTGCAAACCTCCTTCTAATCTTATCCTTAGAATTTCCTATTTCAATTTCGCAGCCTAAATACGGCAAACCTTCGCTCGTACGATAAGGACACTATCGACCCTTTTAAATCGATATAGTGGTTTTTACAACGCAATATCACTGTAATAATGAAATTTAGACGAGGACCTATATCACAGCTCTTGTTGGCCATACTCTGCGCCCAATTTAGTCCCATTTATTGTCACAATCGCCACGACAATAGAAGGCTGGTTAATTACAATAGGGGAAATTGTGCGAGCAAAAAGGGGGAAAATATAATGGACGAAAATCCTATCAAATTTCATCACGAAAAATTGAAAATTTTCATTAACAGTAAGTACAATTGAATAATTAAAAAGTCAATTATAACAGCAATCTAATAAATTTCTGAATAGTTGATTAAAATTATTGAAATTCTAGTACCAAACATAATATAAAGTATACTAACAAATAGAAAAATGCATAGAACATATTCTTTAAGATCTCAAAGAGCTCCAACTGCTGCTCAATTACAAAGTCCACCACCACCACCATCTTCCACCAAGTCTAAATTCTTTGGTAAAGGTTCAATCTCCCACAGCTTCAGAAAATCTGCTGCTGGTGCCATGGGACCTGAATTAGCTAGAAAATTGGCCCAATTAATCAAGATGGAAAAGAACTTGATGAGATCCATTGAAATTACCGCTAGTGAAAGAAAAGAAGTTGCTAAACAATTATCTGTCTGGGGTGAAGTCAATGACGATGATATTAGTGATATCACTGATAAATTAGGTGTTTTGATTTACGAAATTGGTGAATTAGAAGACCAATTCATTGATAGATACGATCAATACAGAATCACTTTAAAATCTATTAGAGATATTGAAGGTTCTGTTCAACCATCAAGAGAAAGAAAACAAAAGATTACTGATCAAATTGCTTACTTGAAATATAAAGATCCTCAAAGTCCAAAAATTAATGTTTTAGAACAAGAATTAGTTAGAGCTGAAGCTGAAAGTTTAGTTGCTGAAGCCCAATTATCTAACATAACTAGAGAAAAATTGAAGACTGCCTTCAACTACCAATTCGACTCTATCAGAGAACATGCTGAAAAAATTGCTTTAATTGCTGGTTACGGTAAAGCTTTATTAGAATTATTAGATGAAAGTCCAGTTACTCCTGGTGAAACTAGACCTGCTTACGATGGTTACGAAGCTTCCAAACAAATCATTATTGATGCTGAAAATGCCTTAGCCTCTTGGACTTTCGATACTGCTGTTGTCAGACCAACTTTATCTTTAGCTGCAAACGAAGAATATGACGTTGACGAATTGGCCGAAGATGCTGAAAACATGCAAGTCACCGAAAAAGAATGGGAAAATGATAAAGCTTAAGTTTTTTAATATATCTTTCCTTTATTTCTTTTAAATTATTCAATAAAATTTCAATTTTACTTTTAAAAAGACATTGTATTATTATTTGGTAAAATTGTAAAAAAGTCAATCAATTTTCTGATTCTACTTGAATTTATTGTTTTATTATTGTTTTAATCTCTCTAGTAATATATACCAAGAGTTATCGGTCTATTTTTCTATTCTTTGTAACATCAGATGATGACATTTGTACCTTTTATGATGAAAATAGCTCTCGCTGCATAAGAGAAAGTAATAAAAATAATTTTTGTTATTAAAAGTCATCTCTAAACTTCGACTATTAAGTTTTCTATCAACAAGAAATGACCAGCATTTTACTATAAATCAAATATTACACATAAAATTAAATAATTTATCTATCTCAACAAGTTAATGCAATCGTAAATCGTTATATCAAACAAATGCAAAATATTTAGAATATCTTGGATCTCTTTGATTCTGCAAAGCAGTTTTCGATATTAAGTTAATAATATCTAATGCAAAACTAAATTCAAAATTATATTAAACAGTTCTCTTATAACAAAAATTACAAAATCTGAATAACATAAACAATAAAAATGTACTCAATGTACAAAAGGTTCTTCCTAATCTGTTCTACAGATTGGAACCCCATGTGGAAGGACTTATCTTCCACTTCTTTCACTAGAGCTTGACTCATCACCTTCGTAATGTTCAACTTTCTCTTTTTCATTTTCTTCATCTCCCAACATTGGGATATCTGGTTGCCAGCTCTTGGATTTCCAAGCAGGAATCTTAGCATCCCACATTTGACCAATTTCTTCCAATCTCTTACCTTTAGTTTCAGGGAAAAAGAAGAAAACATGGAAAAACATAGCACCACAGAAAGAAGCATAGACCATATAGGTTTTCCAGGTAATATTCTTAAAAGCTGAAGGAGTAAACATGGCTAAAGCAAAATTGAAACACCAATTGGAAGCAGTAGAAACGGCAGCACCTCTTTGTCTGGAAGCAGAATCACCCCAAATTTCAGAACAGTAAAGCCAGATACCAGTACCCCAAGAACCTCCAAAAGAAATTACGAATAAGTAACAACAGGCAATGACACCTTTAGCAGCCGAACCTTTATCTTCAGGAATTTTCATACGTAAAGTAGTATCACCATCAATGCTATCAACAGGTTCGGCATAAGCTGCTAAAATACCACCCACAGCAAAATGTAACACCATCATGGCAGCAGCACCAGCTAATAAAACGGGTCTTCTTCCCAATTTATCTAAAAAGAATAAAGATGGGACGGTTGCAGCCACGAACAAAACATATTGAATTGATGAAGAAACCAATAGATTGTCACCTTCGTAACCGGCCATTTTGAAAATATAAACAATGTAATACATCATGACGTTCATACCAGTCAATTGCTGCCAGATTTGAGCAAACATGGCTGTAATAGTTCTTGGTAAATACTTTTTGGTGAATAAATCAGCATAAGTAAATTCTTTAGAATCTCTATCAGTTAAGATTTGTTCTTTGATTTCGGAGATTTCAATCAAAACATCAGGATCTTCTCTGTTACCTTTGGCTTGAACTTTAGCAACGATTTCTTCAGCGTCTTCCCAATAGCCATGTTTAGCCAACCATCTTGGAGATTCAGGAATGAAGAAACAACCAGTGACAAGAGTGAGACCTGGAATAACTTGAAGACCCCAAGCAGTCTTGAAAGAAGCAACACCCTCCATTTTAGAACAACCGAAGGAAATGTAAAACATAACCATAATACCAATGGTAACAGCAAGCTGGAAAGAACCACCAATAATACCTCTGATACGTCTTGGACATAATTCAGCAGACAAAACAGGGGCTGAACTGGTACCAAAACCAACACCAAGGCCACTAACAAGTCTACCAGCAATCAATTGACCTCTTGAATGAACAGAAGCTTGGATAACAGCACCGACGATCCATAAAATACCACATATAATCAACGAAGGTCTTCTTCCAAATGGTTCAGATATAAACGAAGAAGCTAAAGAACCAAAGATCGATCCCAAAGACATAGCAGCAGTAATAATACCTTGCAAAGTAGAATCAGGATGGTCGAAGTATTCTTGGTATTGTTCAGTACCAATAAAGGCTGACATTGAAGAAATATCAAAACCGAATAATAAACCGGCAGAACATGTAACACATGCAATCAAGTAAATATTATGAATATTTGGAAATTTGTCGATCACGGATCTTATCTTTAAGGCTGGAGCTACCAACTTCTGTTCGTAACCCATATTATAATATATAGTTAAAAATAATCTAAACTAGTACAAAAGAAACTTGAAACCAGTGAAAACTAAAAGATTAAAAACTAACAATCACTTTCAAAATCTGGGGAATCGGGCGTTTATATATACAATTTCTGATTCTGATCCTATTCTTATTCCATTCTTGGTTTCTTTGTTGGCACCACACTGGCTGCGAATAAACCAATTGTGAACGTCGAATGTGGGGCACTGCAGCATTACCCCAAACTGAAAATCTGGAGTCCAGCCCTGGAAAAACCGAATATGACATGGATTCGGATTATTGATCGTAAAAAGGGACAATAGCCGTAGAAAAGGTGTATATGGAAGAATAAATAGGATTGAAGAAAGAGGACGGTGACGACTATGGAGACTATGAAGGAAAGTGATCAAGTGTGAATAACCCGATAGAATAGTGAAGTCTTGTTTACTAAAGTTGGTGTATGACTTCTTATGGAAACAAAAGTCCCAATTGTATGGTTATGGTACATGCATCCAAGAATTGTGGAGTAGTTTTAAATATATGCATCCCCTGGTTACTAATGGGGATAATCAGGTTAGAATTGCCAACAAGCACAAATTAAATAATAAGAGGGTTAACAAATGTAACGTAACGTTGCGGTGGGAAACTGGGGATGTTCTCTGTTCTCCATGCTGATTATCTTCGATTAAAGTTCAAAGATACGAACGCCTTTATGATTAGAATTCGATCTTGAATCAAACTAAAATTCTCCATCCAAGATTATTGGGCAATTGCTTTACAGAAATACTTTGTGACGTAACATCAACTATCGAATATCTCCGTGAACTGTCCAATGACTTACACGACCGGATTGCTTTTCCAGTTGTTTTTCCATTTTGAAACCGACATGTCGTGTCGCCCTCACGAATGGCGATTTATTGATTATGAGCAAGCAACTTTAACTTTAATCGTCACCAACAATGAATGGCCAGATTCATCCACGTAATTGTTGAAAAATTTCAGCTGTGATAAATTGGAGTTTTGATGAAATTATTGAATATGGGATTACAGAATTAAGAAGTTGCAGAACTTTAGAGATATGCAGAGATATAGAATTCACATAATTAATCATATGGTATATTACATTAATTACACACAGTGCTAAATTGAACGTTAAATTTAAACAACTTGTTGATTTTTTTCATCAACAGAGTTTTCATCAGCAGATTTCATTAAATCGGATTCATTTTCTTTATGTTCGTATTTCATCTTTGAAGCTAATTCCGCATCTGATAAAATAGGAACAGTTGGTTGCCAGCTGGCTGATCTCCAAGCTGGAACCTTTTCATCCCACATTTGACCGATTTCTTCCAATCTCTTACCTTTAGTTTCTGGGAAGAAGAAGAAAACATGGACAAACATACAAGCACAGAAAGTAGCGTAGATACAGTAGGTTCTCCATGCAATGTTTTCGAAAGCTGGTGGAGTGAACATAGCAATGGCAAAGTTAAAGATCCAGTTAGCAGAAGTAGCTAATGAAGCACCTCTTTGTCTTGAAGCTGAATCACCCCAAACTTCGGAACAGTATAACCAGATGGTAACACCCCATGATGGAGCGAATGAACAGACGAATAAATAACAACAAGCAATGACACCTCTGGCAGCCAGTTTATGGCTGTCTGGGATTGTAATAGTAACAGTAGAATCTTCTCTCAATTCTTTTGGAACAGGATCCGAGTAGGTGGCTAAAAGACCTGCAACAGCAAATTGGAAAGTCATCATAGCAGCAGCACCAACTAATAAGACTGGTCTTCTACCAACTTTATCTAACAAATATAAAGCAGGAATAGTGATAACAGTATTTAAAACATATTGAATTGATGAAGAAGTTAAAACTTGATCACCTTTATAACCAGCCATCTTAAAAACATAAACGATATAGTACATCATAACGTTCATACCAGTTAATTGTTGCCAAATTTGAGAAGAAACAGCAGTGATGGTTCTTGGTAAATATTTTTTGGTAAATAAATCAGCGTAAGTGAATTCTTTAATGTGTTCATCAACTAAAATCTGTTCTTTGATCTCAGAGATTTCAATCAAAACATCAGGATCTTCTCTGTTACCATGAGCTTGGACATCAGCAACGATCTTTTCGGATTCTTCCCAATAACCATGTTTGGCCAACCATCTTGGAGATTCTGGAATAAAGAAACAACCAAAGAATAAGACTAAACCTGGAACAATTTGAATACCCCAAGCAACTCTGAATGAAGCAACACCATTAATTTTAGAACAACCGTAACTAATATAGAACATAATCATAATACCTAAAGTAACAGAGAATTGGAAAAGACCACCAATTAAACCTCTAATCTTTCTAGGAGATAATTCTGAACCATAAACTGGAGCAACGGAAGAACCAAAACCAATACCGATACCAGAAATAATTCTTCCAATAATTAATTGAGCTCTGTCTTGAACTGATGATTGAATAGCAGCACCAACCATCCAGAAGAAAGCACAAGTCATCAAAGAAGCTCTTCTACCAAAAGGTTCGGAAACAAATGAAGAAGCTAAAGAACCAAAGAAAGAACCTAAAGACATAGAAGCAGTAATGAAACCTTGAATATCAGAACTTGGTCTATCAAAAAATTCTTGATATTGATCAGTACCAATAAACGCAGACATTGATGAAATATCGAAACCGAACATTAAACCAGCAATACATGAAATGGAAGCAATGACGAAAATGTTGGTCAAATTTGGAGTTTTATCCAAAAACTTTCTGAATTTTAATGCCGCTGGCACTAATTTATCTTCAAAAGCCATTTTTAATCTATTAAATCTAAAATATAATAAAAATTTGAAACTTAAAATATAGTAATGTTTAAAAATTAAAGAGGAATTTGCTTTGTATTTATAGTTTTCAATTTCATCTATTATTGTGGGATTTTCCCCATTATTTCCCCCAGGAAAAATAATGCAAAAAAAATCTCATATTATGCCAAATAATGGGGTTTATGTGCAGGCGCGACATCAGGAAAATGCAGTCAGGAAAAGCAGCCAGGAAAAAAAAACACCTGTTTAAGTATGTCGCGGTCATCTGAACTGGAGATTTTCTTAATACTGTAGCTCAAAATAGAAATCATAAGATATAATGACTACTAAAAAATTAAATAGTGGTATGGTTATGAATGGCTAAATTAGTTTTGGTGGTTTCAAATTTTTTCTAGTAAAGTTAGAAAGAGATACAAAGGAATTATAAGATTTTAGGAGCAGCGATGAGCCCTCCCGATAAAATGAAGACTTGAATGGATGAAACAGCTTATGACGTGTGCTGAGGAAATAGAAAGAGTTTTCTTATTCAAGGAAAAATGCTTGCTTATGAAACCAGGAATAGTTTTGCCGTTTAGTGTATCTACCAGTGCATCTCATGTTTATCTACAGGAGTAGACGGTGAAAACCTATTCAAGACTATAAGGACCCAAACCACTCTAGCCCTTTGTTGTCAGCCTTATGTCGCTACAAAATCTTCCAATTAATAGTATTGAAAAAAACTGGTGATTAAGTTCTGGTTTCATTTACCTCGGAAACATTCTATGCCATAATAATCACCTTATTTGAATGACTGTTTTATGTCAGGAAAAACTTTTCACCAAGAAATTTGGGAATTTGTTTATTCCGTATGTCGTATGCATGTGCAGGATGTACTACTGTGACTGGGGTATGGGGCAAAAATAAAAAAAAAACTCAAATTGGTATGGGGTTATTTTAACTAAAATGGATTAAATCACCTATTTTATTTTAGAACTGTTGGATATTATTGGACATTCGAGGTTAGCACGGGTTATACTGCATCAAATGATGGAGTTACTTTGTTGACAACCTCTGATTTCTCCAGTGTTTTTCCAGGCGCACTGTAATGTTACATTTTACCCTGCTTGCTACCCCAAAAGATTAAACTTTGATCACGATTTTTCCAGAGTTTAAGTTTCTTTTCGATTACTACATAGTTGTAATAGTTTCATCTAATACTAGAGCTATCTTAATAGAAATTACATAATTATGTCATGGTAATAGTACCGTAGTCGTTGATTCATAATTTCATTTTTGGTAAAATTCTTATCACTATTTCTCTTTGGTTACGAGTCCTATTACGCAACTTTACATGGTTGTCTCATAGTTTTCCTGTGGTCCTATATATTGTTGAATGATTTTCTATTCTCGTGTCTGGATTTTTCGTTTCCTTTCTCTATTGTATTGTTCATTCGTTTATTTGAAATTTAAAACCGGTCAATTAAACTTTCATGAAGTCTCCATATCAGGAGAAGACATATTCAATGTGGAGAAACTAAATGCCTTGCAGTTTTAATGGGCTATCTAATGCAATTTTGTCTGCAGTTTCTGGATCGGATATGTTGATTGCTGTTAGATTTGCAGATCTTAGCAACAAACGATTTTTTAGTCTTTTGAGTTGCTATAGCACATCAAATCTATAAGATCTGTTTGTAATCTAGCCTGATGCTTCAGCACTTGGCTTTAAAATTTCGTGTTTACCAATTATTAGACAAACTTTAAATATTCCGGCACACACTACAAACCAAAGCTTATGGCAACTATTTTCAGTCATTGGTTCTTATCATTTGGGGGGATCTCCACTGACAGTAGTTAAATTTTCGTATATTTAGTAATTACCTCTTGTTTAGGTTGGTATTAGCGGCCGGCAGGTGAAGTGTCGGAAAAATTGATGATTTTTGTTCTCCATTTTTGTAAGATTAGTAATATATCATTAATGTCTTAGGGATATTATCTACGTATATATTAATTGAACATTAATAGATGATAGCATGTTTCGTTTATAATTCTGAAGGTCTACTGCTATTCCACCCTGAATTTTTTCAAATAGAGAAATGGTTTCTGTAGCTCACGAAGAGAAATTGTGCTCTAGAGCACTTTATACTTTTATTAGGTAAACAACTAATATCGAAAACGGAATACAAACTAGGTATTTTAGTAGACTAGTTTAGTAGACTACTAGTTCAGTAGACTAAGTAGACTAACACTTTTGGAAGTCGTCACTTAAGAAATTTGCAACCACACAGTAGTTTTCTCTTTTACATGTAGCACTAACTTCGGACCCATTTTTACATTCGGGAACAAATGGAGTTTGGCGGTACATCATATTACTGAATAACTGGTTGGTTTCGACGTCAGAGACTAACTTTTTGGCAACAAACTCATTCCAGAATGTACCATTCAACGGGCTGGTTTTTGGCCACGTCCCTTCGGGGTCGTAAGTTTCTCTAGCACTATATCCCATTTCCCAGACCGGCTCTTCACCTCCGTTAACAAAAGTTTCATTTAACGGAGTGAAATAGTTGTAAACATTAAGAATGTTGAAAGATTTGTCTTCTACCTCGTAATACTTAAATGCTGGGTTAAGTTGCCAAGCTGGTGTGACTGATTGGGCTATCCATGCCATGTTGATCACTTCTTTTTCTACATCCTCTGCACTGGTTGAGTTGGAAGAGTATAAAATCTTGAATTGGTCCCTGTGGGTATGTCCAAAGAATATATTAGCAATTCTAAAAGGACTGAATCTTTCTACAATTTTGGCAAATATTCTTGACTGAATTGGCAATGTATCGTAATCCCCTGTTGGGATATGAGCCAATATCCAAACTCTTTGCTGGTTTGCTTCACTTTCGACTAATTCATTTATCAAAAACTCCCACTGTCCAAAAGGATCAGGTTCATTGATCAAGTTGATATAATTCCACATGTTCTTTTGGTAATACAAGTTGGAATTCATAGCAATAACTTTCAATCCCTTTTTGGTTGTGACTGAAAACCCAGCATAGTGTTCTTTGATATCAGCACGGTCCGATTCTGGAATCCAGCCGTCTTCAACCCAGATTTCACTCATCAATTCGGTATTATACTGATAACTGTTGTTCATGTCATATTGCTTAGGAGCAACCTGTCCATATGGGAAGGTATCATGGTTTCCTAAACTTGGGAACACAGGGATACCTCCAAGATAGTGTTTCATTAGCTTGAAACCCAACACTTCTGCTTCCTTGGTGATTTCAGGTGTACAATGGATTTTGTCATGATCAACTAAGTCTCCTGTGAACAAACTGAACTCGAATTGCTTCTCTGCAATCATCGATTGGATGTGCTTAAGGGTTGTGTTAATAAGCAACTCTGGGGAGTCACAGCTGTAGCCACCAAAAGTAGATGCTGGAAACATCACCGAATCAAACCCTCTATCACCAGTCAAATCATAGTTGTCACCTTTAACGTATTCATCACCTTCGTAGTGGGCATTCGAATAGAAAGAATAGTCAATGGACTCTAATTCGGGCTTGAATGTAAAGTATTGTGAGGTGAAGTTATAACCGGTTTCAGGTAAATTTTTGTTGAAACTCTCTGGCAAACAACAAACACCTTGTGAACAATTTGCTTCCGAGCCCACTTGGTATCTCAATTGGGTATGGAAATCGGTGATATGTAAGACGTTGAAAGTCGACTTTTCTCCTTCGTAGTTTGGTTCAGTGTAATGATGGCTCTGTTTTTGGGGCCATTTCGAATCGAAGTCGTACATGGCGATATCGGGGGTTTCTGGTAGCTTACAAGCCTTAGATCCTTTGTAGTAACAGTAGTATTCCATATCGATCTCGTTAGAGAAATTGAAGTTCTTCAACATATGCATAAAGTCATTATCAAATAGGTTGACAGCTGTTTTGGACATGAAACCTGAATCGAAGGAGTCTGCATGGTTTTCTTGGAGTTCATTATTGGTGGTGATGAAAAAGTCCACGGTATCACATTTGGTAGGGTCGTTCTTGTTTGTCTCAAGACAATACTTGAATAAGGTCAAACTCACCAAGTGTTGGTTTTCGCCTTGGTCCAACAACGACCTAGCATATTTCAAACGATTTTTGCAAGTGTCACATTTCGAGCTGTTGTACGAAGTTAAGTTGGATAAATGTTTGTCAATGAAATCGACTTCGAGCGGCGACAAATTGTCATAGATAGTATTAATCAAGTCGATCTCGCTACGTTTGGAAAGCTGCTGAGAAATAGAGTATTTCCCTGGTATTAAGCTACCTAAAACAGTTGCAAAAAGGACGAAAAACAAAAAATTCATGGTGGTGGGTACTGTGAGTACTTTGCTATGGTTTCTGTAGGATCTAATGTCTAGAAGGATCTAGAGTCTATATATACCTCAACTAGTTACCTGGGACTTTCTTAAGCCGATTGAAAGCCCCTATTTGTTCCACTCGTGGGGTCTATATTTCTGCACGTTTGACAAAACTCCAAGCCGCAAATATACGAATCAGGTAAGGTACCAGGAAAGTGAAGGGGCCTAAGATAGTTAAGATGGACATGTACTCACAAGCACAGACGATATACAGTATAACTCTGCGTTCCACTGAGAACGAGTTACACAAACCGAGTTACACAAACCAATCTCTATGATTTATAGGTTTCTAGTTTTCCCAGGAATAATTAATTGGCATTACCGTTTTCAGGCGCATTTAAGAAAATGTAGCAATATTAGAGGTGGAATATTTACGATCATATATTGATAGTAACTACCTATGCCAGCACCATCGCAGAAGCGATTTATTTATTCACAAAAGTATATTTGACTTTTGAACCATATGTTTCACCCTTTTTCACAATAACTTGATTCTTCCATTCTTCGTGGTTGATTGCATCCACGAATCTGGCGTTTTCAATACAGAAACCACCTCTTTCTTTGAATCCTTCAGTGTTCATACCGATACCGGTATATAATTGGAATGAAGGGTCGGTTGTTTCTGCAATAAATTTAATATTAGAGTTTGGATGGGTGGCTTCAATGACTTGAACCATTTCTTTGCTTCTAGTATCAATTCCACTGCCATTCTTGTCGACAATGAAACAGTAGTCAAATGCACAATCTTTTCCAAGTGTGGTTGGTTTAGTGATATCTGTGTGGGTTGGGACAATGTTACCTGTTGGCAATAACAGCGAATCGACCTCCAATTGGTCTGCGGTGATTGCTTTGATAACAGTGCCATCGGTTGAATCAGTGCCTGAAATATTGAAGTATGAGTGGTTGGTTAAATTCATGATGGTTTCTTCGGCAGCAGAATCTTCTAAATGGTTACCAATGAACTCAATACCAACAGATTGCTCATCGATAGTATATTTGATAACACATTCCATGTCACCTGGGAAACCATTGTGTCCATCTTTGTCAACATAGACGAATTCAAAAGTGTTGATGACTTTATCGCCTTCTTTAGTTTGCTTAGCAATAGGACCAAAGAAGGTTTGTTTGTCAAAACCATCGAAACCTCCATGTAAGGTATTCTTACCTTCATTTGGTTCTAAAGTATAGGTTTTGCCATTGAGCTTGAATGTTGAGTTACCGATTCTATTGGCCACTCTACCAACAGTAGTACCAAAGAATGGATTGGTTTTGTCGATGTAACGTTTTGGATCATCAAATCCACATACTACATTTGTACCGTTCTTCAAGATCTTTTGGATAATGGCACCTCTGTTGGCTAATGAAACAGAAAAGTCGTTGTAAGTAACTGTATGTAATCTGTTACTATAGTCTGACTTGTCTGAGTTGAAGATTTCCCATTTATAATTATCAATTTGGAATCCAAATGGATTTTCAGTAGTCCATTTCCATAAATCCCTACAAGCTTCTTCAATTGTTAACTCGGCTTTCCAGTTTAATTCTGAATTGGCTCTTGCTGGGTTAGCAGTCAAGTTTAAGACATCACCATCTCTTCTACCTACGACTTCATATGGTAATTGTCTGCCCACAGCTTTACAGAAAGCATTGTAGACATCAAAAACAGTGGAACCTTTACCGGTACCTAAGTTCCATTCTCTGTATAAACCACCATTAAGTTTTTCAAGATATTTCAAAGCTGCAATATGACCCTTAGCTAAATCTACAACGTGAATGTAATCTCTGATAGGAGTACCATCGTGTGAATCGTAATCATTACCGAAAATGCTTAATTTTTCTCTTCTTCCAATGGCAACTTGAGCCAAGTATGGTAATAAGTTATTTGGAATACCTAATGGGTCTTCACCTAAAAGTCCGGAAGGATGAGCACCCATTGGGTTGAAATATCTTAACATAGCTGCTTGCCAGGTGTTATCAGCAGCAAACACATCTTTCAAAATATTTTCAATCATGAATTTGGTTTTACCATAAGGGTTTGTTGGGTCGTTAGGACAGTGTTCGGGAATTGGAATCATATTTTCGAACCTAGTAGCATCTCCATACACAGTGGCAGAGGAAGAAAACACAATAGTCTTGACATCATGTTTGGACATGGCAGTCAATAAGTTGACAGTACCGGTGACATTATTTTCGTAGTAAGCCAAAGGAATCTTAGTTGATTCACCAACAGCCTTTAAAGCAGCAAAATGGATAACCGCTTTAATAGGATATTTTTCAAATACCTTTTCTAGAGATTCTGGGTCTTTTAAGTCGACATTGACAAATGGAACAGGTTGTTTGACGATGTATTCGATTCTGGCAACAGCATCATAACTTGAATTACATAAATTGTCAAGAATGACAACTTTGTAACCGCTGTTAACTAATTCGATAACAGTGTGAGATCCAATATAACCAGCACCTCCTGTGACTAAAATGTAACCTGACATGATTTTTGGGATAATATAACTTTTTTAATACTTTACTTATGAATTAACTTTATTAATTCCAAACTAAAGCTTTGTGGAGTGTTTTTATTTTAAAAATCAATGGAAAGATTCAAGGAATTTGCACTTATTTATATTTTTTCAGTCGGTCTCATTCTCGAATTTGATTTTCTTAGAGTGAAAGAGCTTTGAAGTGCCAAAATCTAGAAAATGAATAATTTGCTGGAGTTTTCAAGTAAATAGAGGTGTTCAATGGCTTAGAGCAATAAGAAATATCGAAGTAAGTATATTTATATCATCTACCAAACTCGATCTATCACAGAATCAAAGATATATCTAGAGCTGAAAACTGTCAAGTTCAAATGTAACGTTACATTTTGGGCTCCATTAAACGTTTTCCACTAAATCTCCACGATGAGGTCGAATTGGGGTAGCAAGTAGAGGAAACATGGTAAAATTGGTGTGCAAATGGGGGTAATCGATGATTTAAAGACGATTGGAAGCAAATTCGTGCCATTATTACCACTTCTATCACCATATCAAGCTTGTTTGCTCCCATAAACTCATTTATTAGGTGGAATTACTTATATAATATTTATTAACGTTTATGAACCTTGAGATAAACCTGTTTTAACTGGATTCCCCAGATTCATTAAGTTGGGTCAGAAAATAATTGTGCATACATTATTCAAATCAGTGACCTTCATGGGGCAACACCAGTTTATTTTTATGGCCCACATGTATATTATTTGCTCCAATATTGACCTGAAGCTAACAGGTGATGTGAGCTGGCGAAAACGTTGAATGATTGAGCCCAAAACAATCTGTGAGATGATATTGAGCTAAATGTCGTACCTAAGATGAGTGGAATAATTAATGGTATGATGTAAACAAACATTTCTATACAGTTCAACTTCGGTAAAATAGATTTAATTAGGAGAATCTATGATGAAATGCTGGGGGAGGCGATGTAACGTTACATTTCTTTTGGAAATTTAGAATCAAATAAATATTTGAGAAATTCCTCACAATTTTTCAGTTTTTATTAGTTTAATATTCTTTAACTTGAGCTTGAAGAATTTTATAACCGTTTTCTATAGATTTATATAAAATATGGGTGACGTTCCTATTTACAAGGATTTAGCTTTTTATCCAAATTCTGAAAAAGCTAAAGTAAGATATGACAATATAACAAAAAGATTTAATGAAAGCTTTGGTGATGTCCAATTCATTGCTAGAGCTCCAGGTAGAGTCAATTTAATTGGTGACCACATCGACTGTTCGTATTTCTCAAGTTTGCCTATGGCCATTGAAACTGACGTAGTTGCTTTTGCTAATTTAACTGACGACTTGAAGGTAAATTTGATCAATTTGAATCCAAAATATGAACCAACTTCCTTTGATTTGCCAAAAAATAACGAGATCTTAACTATTGATAAATCAGTCTTCAGTTGGTCTAATTATGTCAAATGTGGTTTCTTGGTTGCTCAAAAGTACTTGAAAGAAAACCATCCTGAATTAGCTGACTTCAAAGGTGTTAATGTTGTATATGACGGTACTGTTCCAACTGGTGGTGGATTATCTTCTTCCGCTGCCATTAGTGTCTGTTCCGCTTTATTGTTTTTGAGATCCCAAGGTTTGACTGATATCACTAAAAAAGATTTGACTGCTATAACAGTTGTTAGTGAACATTACTTGGGTGTCAATACCGGTGGTTTAGACCAGTGTGCATCTATTTATGGTGAAAAATCTAAAGCTATCTTAGTTCATTACAAGCCTAACTTATATGGAGAATTGTTTTCTTTCCCAGAAATCAAACCTCATAATATGGTTTTATTAATCTCAAACACTTTAGTTGAAGCCAACAAATTTGAAACGGCTCCAGTTAACTATAATTTAAGAGTTGTTGAATTTGCAGTTGCATCTGAAATCCTTGCTAAGAAGGCTGGTGTCGAATTGGTTCAAGATTCTAACTTGAGTACTGGTACTTTGAAAGGGTTCGTCGAAACCTATTGTGAGACCAAATTAGGCTGGGATCACTGGGATGGTAGAAATATCGAACAAGGTCTGAAATTATTGAACAAAGGTTTAGAATTAGTTGAAACTTTGTTCACTGAAGAAGAAAAGAACGGTTTCACCACTGAAATGGCAGCTGAAGCCTTGGGTGTTTCTGTTGAAGAATTTACCAAGAGATTCTTACAAAAATTCCAAGTCAGATACGACAAATTAAAATTGTACAAGAGAGCTAAACACGTTTATTATGACTCCTTAAATGTGTTCAAAGTCTTGGGTCTCTTGTCATCACCAACCACTCCAGATTTCTTAAAAGAGTTAGGTTCATTCTTAAATGAGTCTCAAGGTACTTCAATCAATAACATTGAGAATTCCACCGATGAAATCAACACCGTCTGCAAAATTGCTTTGGCTAATGGTTCTTACGGTTCAAGAGTCACCGGTGCTGGTTGGGGTGGTTCAGTTGTTCATGTTACCACTTCTGACAAAATTGATGGCTTATATAAAGCTTTAAAAGAACAATATTACGAAGTTAAATTTCCTGGCATTACTACAGAAGAATTGGAAGCAGCTTTGGTTATTACTGAACCTTCAGCCGGTGCTTCTTTGGTTGATTTGTAATCCTTTATGTATATGAGATAGTTAAGTATGTAGCAAATAAAATCGCACTAGTTTTTAATTCTGTACTTTTTGCAACTTTTGTTGATAGAACATAAAACATCAAAATGGCATACGAAGAAGATGATAAGCAAGAAATGGATGAGATACTCAACAGCTTAGTGTTTGGGTATAATGGAGGCTCTCAATCTAATTCTGACGAGACCAGCTGGCAAGAAACAAACAGAGACTCAAATGTGATAGATATTCCTTTAGAGGGTCAATACGATAATCCCATTCCTAATTTGTATACAAGGGGAACAGAGATTGCTTCTAAAATTACAGAAACATCCACCATCCCATTTATGAATAAGCCTATATTGGAACCAGAACTTTTTACAACAGACATGACTTATGCTATGAATGAAGCAGATGCTATAGAAGAGAACTTTGCAATGAACATGGCTAATCAACAGGCTGATCCCTTCGAAATGGATATACCTTTGTTCTCCCCAGATACTGAAATAGCTGGAAACTCGTCTCCTCGAAGCGAAGGACACGTTTCTGATATGTTGCAAAAATTTCAATCAGTGTTACCCATAGTTCACAGGCAAGTAGACCAACTTGATCAGCAAGGAATTCGCATAACCAAGAAAAGGAGGTCAAGCATCTCCAGTTTTATTAAAAAACACATTGTCCAAGCTAGAAAAGTCACCGTATATTTGAAGTTGAACCTACGATACGACGACAACAAGTTCAGAAAGACTTTGGACCACATCATTGATGAAGGATATAATTTGAAACTAGTGTTTTTCTTAGCTAAGCTTTGCCTGCAGCAGCAGAAGCAGTTTATAGACTATGCATTGGATAATTGTGAATTGAAGAAGGTCGCACCCGTGCACCAGACCACTTGATTTACAGTTTACATTCGGAAATAAAGCTTTTTCCGCGTGCTTCGTTCCTCATGGCCCAATGGTTAAGGCGTGTGGCTACGACTCTGTCGCTACAGGAACCACAAGATTCCAGGTTCGAGTCCTGGTGGGGAAGCACTTTTTTGTTACAATAAAGCTTATAGGATTATTGAATTTGTTTGTTTTTTGCATAATTTTTTACATTGCTGTTGTAAGTTACCGATCCACACTGTTGTAGTTTACAGTTGCTTTAGCTATTGTGTTTCTTACTAAGTTGCTTGTAACTTTGATTCTTCGTGAGAAATTTGAGATTGAGAAATTGACAATGAAGATCAACTCGATATATATACTAAACAAAGCTGGAGGGTTGATTTATCAGAATGATATCAGCCCGGGGTTAAATAGATTGACATCAAATGATTATCTTGTGTTAGCTGGTACTTTACATGGGGTTCATGCGATCACTTCAAGGTTTACTAGTACAATGATACCAGAAAAACAAGAAAATGTAACCAGTTTCAATTCCAATATAATTAACACAGGCAAGTCCCAAAATCCCAACACAAACAAATCAGGTCTTCAAAGTATTGAAACTGATTTTTTTAATTTATATGTTTTCCAATCTTTAACAGGTATAAAGTTCATAATTATAACATCCCCAGTGCAGACAACTTCATTGTCAAAAGGAGAGTTTAATAATCAATTAGAGTTGATAAACCAATATTTTAAACAGATTTATATATTATATTCAGATTATGTTATGAAAGACCCATTTTATTCGTTTGATATGCCAATTAAAAATCAATTATTTGATGCTAAGTTGTCGGAATTGATTAATTGAGTCAACCCGTTTGTCAAATCTACTTTAGGTTTCCAACCCAACTCGGATAATTTGTCATAGTTGATAGAATAACGGCAGTCATTGTAATTCCTATCCTTAATAAATTCAATTTCTAAAGGTTTACCCATTAGTTGACTGATCATATTTACTAAGGAAAGATTGTCTATCTCAAAGGGGCACCCAACATTGAATATTTGTCCCGTTAAAGAATCATAGTTTTCCCAAATCATCATTATAGCATCCACGAAGTCACTAATATATAAATATTTTCTTTTATTGGAACCATCTCCATGAATTGGCACTCTTTCACCTTTAGATAGCTTCAAAATTGTAGTTGGAATAATTTTCTCTGGATATTGATTTGGCCCATAAATGTTATTAGCTCTAATTATGATTACCGGTATACCATACGAGAATTGATAAGACTTTATTATCAAATCGATCGAAGCTTTGGTAGCGGCATATGGGTTTGAAGGATTTAAAATATCAGCCTCTGTTACATCATTGTCCGATTGTTCTCCATATACTTCATCTGTTGATATGTGAATGAAATTCACCCTTTCAGGTATATTTCTTACAACTTCTAATAAGTTCTGTGTGCTTAAAATATTATTACAGGTAAATTGTATTGGATTTATGAAAGATCGATCCACACATGATTCAGCAGCAAAGTTTATGACGCTAGTGATTTTATGTGTTGCAAAGATCTCTTGTATCTTATTATATTCAGTAGCCAAATCCACTTTAATGAATTCTATTTTATCTAAAGGTAGGTTCTTGATATCTGATGCATAGCTAAGTTTATCAGCACATATTATATGATGATTAGTATGTTCAAGCAAATACTTGATGAAATTAGAACCTATGAACCCAGCACCTCCTGTTACTAATACCAGCTCAGATGTCATTATGCTTTTTGTTTATGATAGCAAAAAATAAAAATAAAAACAATAGCCAATTAAATTACTTCAGCACGTTCCGATTATTCGTAATAAATGCCAATAGAAACTCCTGTTATTAAGTAATAGCAACTAATTTCACCACGAGTCACTTTGTTTTTTTAAATTACCTAATAGTACAATGTTAATATTAAAGATAACCAGATTTATGAGATGAGTGATTGAAATTTGGATGTCGCAGGTGAAAAAACCAGAGTATCATAACCCTTGACTTCGGAAAAATCCCAGATAAAAGAGGTTTTCGTCCATCTGGTGGTAATCCGAATGTAACGTTGCAGCGCACTTGCGAAATACTTGAAAAATCATTTCATCCTCCAAAACTATATAAACATCTTTAAATTCAGGCAAATTTTTTTTAGAATGAAGATAGAACTTCAGAACTTGTTAAGCAAAGAAGATTATAAGTATCCTCATAGAGCCATGACACAATTTGATTTCAGTGATCATTCACATCGTCGTTTCAACCCTTTGACAAATAGTTGGATATTATGTTCACCACATAGATCTAAAAGACCATGGCAAGGGGCCAAAGAAGAAATTAAGAAGGGTAGCTTATTAGCTTATGATGAAAAATGTTATTTATGTCCAGGTAACATCAGAGCTACTGGAGACTCGAATCCAAAATATACCGAAACCTTTCATTTTTTGAACGATTATCCAGCTGTTAAATTAGACCAACCTGATTACGTCGAGGAAGAACAAACTGGCGATGATAAGATTAGTTCATTAAAGAAAAAATTGATGAAAACCGAAGGCATTAAAGGTAAATGTTATGTGCTTTGCTTTTCACCAAATCACAGTTTAAGTTTACCATTAATGGACGTTTCAGGTATTGCAAAAGTAGTTTCATTATGGCAAAACTTGTACAACGATTTAAACAAGGAAACCAAAGAAGGAGCTCAACATAAGTACATCCAAATATTCGAAAACAAAGGTAGTGCTATGGGTTGTTCAAATCCACACCCTCATGGTCAAGCTTGGTGTCTTGACGTCATTCCAACTGAAGTTGCAAAAGAATTAGATAACATGACTACATATCAAAAGGAAAACCATAGCCACTTATTAGGTGACTACGTAGAGTTAGAATTAAAAGAAAAACAAAGATTAGTTGCTGTAAACGATTCATTCATCGTTGTTGTTCCATACTGGGCATTATGGCCATTTGAAACATTAGTTATTGCCAGAGAACACCTCAGATCAGTTGCTGATTTCAACGATAAACAAAAAGAAGACTTGGCTTCTATCCTTAAGACTTTAACTGTTAAATATGATAACTTATTTAACACTTCATTCCCTTACTCGATGGGAATTCATCAAGCTCCATTTGACAACTGTTCAGAGGACGAAAAGAACAATTCTTGGTTCCATATGCACTTCTATCCACCTTTGTTAAGATCTGCTACTGTCAAGAAATTCTGTGTAGGATTTGAAATGTTAGGTGAAGCTCAAAGAGATTTAACATCTGAACAAGCAGCTAAAAGATTACAAGATTTGGATGGGGATTCTCATTATTTAAGCAATTAATGTACTATTAATGAATATAATATATACACTTTATTTAGGCTTCCTAGTCCCTTTACAAGACACAAAATCTCTTAATCGTGAAATCTCTTATCTAAACTATCGATGAGATGCGAAAATTTTCAGTACTAATGTCAGAATCATCAGACGTAAAGCCAGCTTTAGACACTAGAATAGGTAAAGATGACCCGTTTGTGTTTGGCCAAAGGTTCTTAAAGGATGAAAATAGTGTTTTCACACATAATGCGTGGGATAATGTTGAAATGGATGAAGAACAAATCGAATCAGCCAAAGCTCTAATTGCCAAACAGGTTGAAAACCCAGTTAAAGACTTTGAAAAAAAGTTATATAATGCCAGTCCAGAGAAATATTGGGACATTTTCTACAAACATAATAGAGAAAATTTCTTTAAGGATAGGAAATGGTTACAAATCGAGTTTCCTTCGTTATATGAAGTCACAAAAGAAGATTATAACAAACCTACCACAATTTTAGAAATTGGATGTGGTGCTGGTAATACTTTATTCCCTGTTTTGGAGCAAAACAAAAACCCAAACTTAAGAATGTTCGGATGTGACTATCTGAAAGTTGCCGTTGATTTAATTCTTGAAAACCAAACTTTTAAAGAAAACCTGGAAAAAGGTATCGCATATTCATCGGTGTGGGATTTAGCCAATGAAGAAAACCAATTACCTGATAATTTGGAGCCAAACTCCTGTGATATCATCATAATGGTGTTTGTATTCCTGGCGTTACACCCAGACCAATGGGTTCATGCAGTAAACAATTTAATGAAGGCTTTAAAACCAGGCGGTGAAATATTGTTTAGAGATTATGGTAGATATGATTTAGCACAAATCAGATTCAAGAAAGGAAGGTTATTGGAAGATAACTTTTATGTAAGAGGAGATGGTACAAGGGTTTATTTCTTCACAGAAGAAGAATTAAGAGAAATCTTCACCAAAAATGGACCATTCAAAGAAGTAAAGATCGGTACGGATAGAAGATTATTGGTAAATAGAAAAAAACAATTGAAGATGTATAGAATTTGGTTACAGGCTGTATTTAGTATATAATAATATAAAGAAAATCGTCTAAATATTTAAATGTATTCCAAATATCAACTATTTTTGGGTCATTATCATTAGTTGTAGAAACATCAATCCCATGAATGTAAAACTTCCCACTTGGATATTTATGCTTAACACTTGTTAAAGTATCATCTGGATCTAGGGGATTTATCAATATTTTATCATCAACAAAGATCTTAACAGGAACTCTACCTATTTTATTAGACATCATTTTCTTATTTATAATACTATACTCATTCAAGTCATGATGCTTTATGGAATTCCAATAACGTTCAGAGTCGTCCTTACTTAAGTTCATAACGAACTTGGCATTTCCATTCATTATAAAGCTACTCTGTTTCAACTGGTTGAAATAGTTTTCACATATGGATTTTTCATAATCGATGGAATCATCAGGGAAACGATGAATAAAAGGTATCACAGTTTTGGGATAATGGGCGCCATGCTTGAACACCAAAGTCCACGATTTTGCATTAAGCGACGATGGAAGATGCAACGAGTCATATAGCAAACCAACTGGCAAGTTCCATTGGATAGGAGTGTTATCATGTTCCAACCATACTGGTTCTTTGATATCTAGAAAGTTCTTGAAATACGTTACAATATTTTCAAAGTATACAGGAAAATAGGAATTGCGATGAATAGTTAGTAGGTACTCAATTGTGTCGTCTTGCGTCTCCAAAGTTACCGTCACATTTAGTGAGCCGTTCCATATCCTCTCCTTTATTTGATACTCCATAATCGCACAAATCTGATGCGCATATATTTATCTATAAATCGTTATTTCGTTAAGTTGTTCAACTCAATTGATTCCTCGGGGTAGTCGAGGAATGGGTTGGAGGGTTTACGTTTTGCCGATTGAGTTCGAACCACCGTTTGCGAGAACCCGTCGAACCGGTCGACTCTGTAGTGATGAGGCAATGGGGAATAAGCTTGTTCGTTGACCACTTTCAACGCTTCTTGCTCAGTTAGTTCGTTCTCTCGTAAAGCGGGCAAAGACGCCATGGTTCCTTTTCTGGAGAGTTTACCATTCAAATGCCTTACCGATGAGTTTCTTGATAAACTCTCCCCCAACTTTCTCAACTTGCTTTCTTCTTTGTCCTTGATACTGAATATGCCTTTGGTATCGACTTGGTCGGTGACATTTGAGGTTGTATCTTCGTCACTAAAGTCAGATTCATCAGACGATGTAGCATATAATAGTTTATCTCTCGGTCTTTTGGAATCGTTTGTGCTTTGTGTTAGATTACTTTCTAAATCATCATTTGAGGAACCTGATCTTGACCTGTTTTGCAAATCAGTTTCCGTTTTCCGTCTAGGAAACGATTTGCTTACATTTCTATTACGGAAATCACCAGGTCTTTGATAAGAATAGCCCTCATTATAATCATCATCTTCTGGAGGATTAGAACACCACGTAGGAATAATCCACAGCAACATCAACAATGTGCTACAAGCAAAAGCAGTCCAAATTAAACCAAACCAGACACGTCCCAATTGTAAACCAATACCAAAAGACCCTAAAGAAGCAGCGACCTCAGATCTGATACCATGTAATAAATTGGTGAGATAAATAGAACCAATCGAGATACTAAGGAAGTTCACAACCGATAAGATGGAAACAACGTGAAGTAAGAAGGGCGGCAAAGAACTCAAATCCTTAGCATCACCCCTATTACTATAAAGAATATACTGAAATAAAAACAAAGCAGCCGTCAACGCAGCATTGATAATAAGGCAAGCAGGAACAAGAACATAATCTCTGGTTTTTCTTTCAGCAGCGGCAATATACAGAGAGTCATCATAAGAACCTTTAAAGGCATATGCCAAAACCCCATCCATTCCATGACTTTCTAAAGCTTCTCTGTAATTGAAAAGGTTCCCTACATCTGATCTTTGACAGGTTAATTTATCATTATGCCTGATGTATTTCACTTTCCCATCTGAATTATACTCAGTAGTGACATTATAATCACCTATACAAGACTGCCATAAGGAAATCAAATAATATTGGGGGGCATTGGCAACTTGTGCTTCAGCATAATCTGTCAAAATACTGATTTCGCTATTAGTTAACGACGAATCGATAGGTAGTTGTCCACTGATCTGACTGTTGACCTCTGCGTTTGACTCTGTCACCGAGTGTCTTAATGATTCATAGATCCCTTTGGATACATCTAGGTGAGAACAGTTGATTCTAGTTATGTATAGTTTCATTGTGAATATCGGAGCAATAATCGACACCAACATAACTAGCAAAGAAACTCCTGTCATCAAGAATCGAAATCCTTGCACTATTCGGGCTTCGATACTAAGATTTCTGAATGGTTTCAGAGCTTTATTGAACTTCCACTTCATCTTCTCGTGTATGAAAATGCGAGAAAGTGTCAAATATTTTTGGTGCAAAGAGAATATGAACATCGAGAGAATTTCTGATAATACAAATACAAATACATTATAACTAAAATAATAGAACTAAAACTCTTCATTAAACTTCAAATCACTTTGGATTTGAACATCATCATCATTAAATTTTCTTTTGTTGCTTTGCAACGTTTGCACTGGAACAGACTTATTTTGCCATGAACTGATACTAGAAGTCGATTCAAACGTCGAAAACTGGTTAGACAACAGCGGTGGTTGTTCTATATGATTTGGTAACGGCATTCTTCTAGTAGAAGGGTTGGTTGCAGGGTTAGGGTCCCTATAATCGACACCATCAAAGTTGATTTTCCCATAGGTGACATTGTTAGCCTGGTTATAGCCTTGAAATTGATTGGGCACGTTATAACCTTCGCTAACTGCTTTTCTGACTCTCATTCCAATGGTAGCTAATTTTTGTTCCTGGTCACTTTTAGGGTCAGCGACTGCAGCCGTGTGCATTTGCCTCTTATACCCGTTCATTGGCGCTGTTTCTGGTCTTATATGAAATCTGATCGTAAAAGTGTACTATGAGCCTTATTTATCACTCGTGTGCTGTTGAAAGTATCAATATCCTATAGTTATTTCTTTCAACAACTGTGAAGTTATCCGATAACTTTTGAAAATGAGAAACGACACTTGTAGGCACGCGACACGCGACACGCGACACCAGGGTTCTACCCGATACGCACACGTGAAACAAGCACACGAAACACGTGACGTTCCGCAACCCGCTCTATAAGTTTCCTAGTTTTATAACTTCCCTCGATCATTGACTGCGAAATTTCTCGACATTATGGAAATTCATAGCGAAAACTAATAATATAAATGTTGATGATTTCTACGAATATATGAATTGTTAAATTAAAATAAGTACTAACATGTCATTAAGTTTCGATATTTCATCTAAGCAAGCTCAAGATTACGAATCTGAATATTCTGCTCATAATTATCACCCTTTACCTGTAGTTTTCTCAAAAGCTAAAGGTGCTAAAGTCTGGGACGCTGAAGGTAAAGAATACTTGGATTTCTTATCAGCCTATTCTGCTGTTAACCAAGGTCATTGTCACCCAAAAATCATCGAGGCCTTAGTTGATCAAGCTTCTAAGTTGACTTTGTGTTCTAGAGCTTTTTCTTCTGATGTTTTCGGGATCTATGCCAAATATATCACTGAATATTTCAATTATGAGATGGTTTTACCAATGAATACCGGTGCTGAAGCCGTCGAAACTGGTTTAAAGTTAGCAAGAAGATGGGGTTACGTTAAAAAGGGGATTCCTGAAAACGAAGCTATCATTTTATCTGCTAAAGATAACTTCCATGGTAGAACTTTAGGTGTTATCTCAATGTCCACCGACCCTGATGCTACCACCAATTTCGGTCCTTATTTGTCTGGTGTTGGTCCTCAAATTCCTGGTGAACCTAAGGGTACCGTTTTAAGATACGGTGTCATCGAAGATGTTGAATTGGCCTTCAAAAATGCCGGTGACAAAATTGCTGCTATTTTGTTAGAACCAATTCAAGGTGAGGCTGGTATTGTTGTTCCTCCTGCTGACTATTTACCAAGAGTCCAACAATTATGTAAAGAACACAATGTCTTGTTGATCTGTGACGAAATCCAAACTGGTATTGCCAGAACTGGTAAAATGTTATGTTATGAACATTCTCCAAATGTTAAGCCTGATATCGTCTTATTAGGTAAAGCTATCTCCGGTGGTGTTACCCCAGTTTCAGCCGTCTTGTCTTCCAAAGACATCATGTTATGTTTAGAACCTGGTTCTCATGGTTCTACTTACGGTGGTAACCCATTATCTTGTAGAGTCGCCATTGCTGCTTTACAAGTCGTTAAAGACGAAAATTTAGTCGAAAGAGCTCAAACTTTAGGTGAATTATTAACTAGCAAGTTGACTGAATTAAAGAATGAATCCAACGGTATCATTTCTGAAGTCAGAGGTAAAGGTTTATTGAGTGCCATTGTTATTGACGAATCCAAAACCAACGGTAGAACCGCTTGGGATCTCTGTATGTTAATGAAAGAATATGGTGTCTTAGCTAAACCAACTCATGATAACATCATTAGATTAGCTCCTCCATTAGTTATTGCTGAAGAAGATTTGTTAAAAGGGGTCGATTCCATCAAGCAATCTTTAGTTAAGTTACCAAATGCTGCTAAATTTGAACATTAAGAAACTTACAACATAATATATGTATTAAAAAGGCAAATTAATAAATACTTGTACAATTTTCTATAAATAATGAGGTGTGTAAATGCTAATCTTCTTCATCATCATCATTTCTACTTGTAGCAGTATGTCCCAATGCAGCTAAACGTCTGGCTCTTTCTACATCAGTCTCTTCATGTAATGCTGAGTCTACGGACGCATTAGAATCCTCGGTAATGTCTGAATCGTATTCTTCAGAATCCGATTCGTGATCATTGTCTTCATGGATGGTGGGAACTTTGATTTGGGTAGTGTTAGCATCTTTATTAACCAAAACGTTAGTGATGTGATCTTCAAGTTTCAGGGCAATACGTTTGTTTCCAAGTTCTGGGGAACCGGCGTCATATTCTGGGGTTAATATTGGGGTATTTTTTTCTAAATCAGGCGTGGATTTTTGGGTATCTTTACGTTTAATACCGACAAATGATAATGCTTTGCTCATGACGGTGTCGGATCTTCCTCTCTTGCTTAAGTGACGATTGACCTTATAACGTCTGATAATGTCACCATCTTCGTTTTCAATCAAGATAAGATCATCAATTTGATGCGCAAATACTTTCCTTTGGTCTGCTTTGTTGTAATATGCTTTTCTGCTTCCTGCTGTCATAACTCTGTCAAGAGAAGGAGTGTTATTTTCTGAAGGTAATTTGCTGCTTGATGCCTTTTCATTGCTATCATTAGAAGCTGAGGAATACTGTGTCAAACGACGTTTCAATGATGTCATGGAATGAATACTTAAATTATCTCCATCATGGGAAACATTATCTCCTGGTTTAGGCAACTGTCCAAATTTAGTTTTTGGAGAAGCATTTTCTTGAGCAATTGGAATAGTCTCAACAATTTCACCTTGGTCATCTTCAATGATAATTTGATTTCCTTCTTGGAACGCAGTACCAGCGCGAGTCCTTGGAGGCACATTACTTGATTCAGGAGAAGGCGATGGTTCTGTTTCCGTGATTTCAGGTTGACTGCTATCAATATCACCATCGTCATCTTTCGAGACTTGGACACTAATAGGCCCACCCAACTGTAAGAATTGCGACGCGGGTCTCTGTCTTGTTTCACCATCAATCTCACCATCGCCTTTCTCGTGGGTTCTATTTCTGGAGATTGTATGCATAAGATCAGCTGGAGTTCTTCTCTTCTTCGACTTCTTCTTCGACTTTCTTTTGGCTCCACCAGCAGGTCTATATTTTACACCACTGGTTTCTATAGTATCATTTCGTGGTAAATCTGCACCATTTTCGGATCCCTTCAAAGTAGTGGCATCACTATCCACTCTATGTAATGAAAAGGAGGTTGTAGTTCTTTCCAAGTTTTGTAAACGCGATAACCAATTACCACTTTGTTCATTCTGGTTGGTCATGGTCATCGTAATAGCCATTCTATTCAATCTTCTTCCAAGAGTCAAAACAGCAACCGAAGAACCGTGGACAACAATTGAAGTAATGACAATAAAATTGACAATAGGCCAAAGAGCATTCAATAGACGATAATGAGGATATGTGTTTGGTGCATCATCATCTAAACCTTCAGAATGTAATTCAAAATGTTCTTCCAAATCTCTACGTGCTAAAATAACAGCAAAGATAGCACCAACCCCAATTGGACCAAAATGACCACAGAAAATAGCTTCTCTCCAAGACTTGAGATCAGGAGTGAAAGGTTTGAGAGCAATAACAGCAGGTAATCTTCTTAAGAAAATGACCACCACAGCCAAAACAATTAACCTCCAAATGTCTAAACCCCAAGCAGAATTGTTAAAGTCTTCCCAAGGAATAATGGCCCCGAAATAAACAAAGAAAGCCAAATTAATAATCAAATCTATGACAGTAGAAACATGCGATTCCTCTGTTTTTCGAGCAAAATCTCCATTCCAGCCAAAAGCGGTACCAGCAGCAAACGAGACTAACAAGTCGTCTACTCCCAATACAGAACCAAATCCAGCAGAATTGAAGGCTAAAAAAATGAAGAACGCTAAAAACGATTCTCTATCGATAAGATTTCTCCTTTCAGCGATGGCCACCAATTTTCTTAAAACAAACCCTAGCACTGTACCTAGCACGATACCAAATATACATTGGTATAAGATAGTCACCAAGATCCAATCTTTGACAATCTCGCCAGCGTTACCCGGATGAAGCAAAAGATTCAACGACAAATATATAAATGGGAACGCCATACCATCATTACACCCAGATTCGGCAGATAACAAATTTCTCAAGTGCCCAGGGACCCTTTCGGCGAATTTCCCTTTCCCGACAACAGCAGCGGCCAAAACAGGGTCAGTAGCTGTAACACAAGCTGAAACTAATAACGCTTCGGCAAAACGGAAATGTGGGATCAACACCCAAATAAATAAACCAACTATCAACCATCCTGCAGTCATAACTGGTAATAGGAAAATTGCAACTGATAACCAGTGTTTTTTCATATATTTCCTTGGAAGTTCCACGGCAACAGCTACGATTTGAACACACAAGACAATTCTACTTATTTCTAATGTAATAACTTCAGAATCCCCCCACGAAAAAGGATCAAACCAGTCTAAACAGTGTGGTCCTAGTATCAAACCAGCTATGGTAGCTACTGTGGCCTCCCCTATATATAACTTTTCTTTGACAAATAATGACACTAATGAAAAGATAGTACTGAACACACCAACACACGCATAAGCGATATGAGGATCGGTTAACTAATGGTTAGTATTGGATCTTGAAATCGTTAGTTAATGAGTATAGTGTTTGTAAACATAACAATACCTAAAAGACGGCAGACGATTCCAAACTTCGTCCCACCACTGTACCCATAAATGGCGTTCGTCCACATTATTCTGTACTCATACAAGCGCCTAACACCCTTCTAGAACTCGTTTCCTACATACCTCGAGCTGAGACCAAACCATCTGTCAATGTATGACAAGAAAAGTTTGCAAACGGATTTTGCGATATGGCAAATGGTGTACTGGTGGGATCTCGGTATAGATTTATTGAGAATCTGTGGTTATAATTAGGCAGTTATTGTAGACGGTTATTATAGACGGCTAGACAATTACAGAAGACTGGAGAATTAGAGACGGCTAGACGATAGCTGTAGTTGGAAGTAGACTTTGAAAGGAAACGGCTGCTGGGAAAATTGGCTGGTTTTGGCAAATAACGTAAACTATCAAGTAATGTGGATCATAGGCTACGGTTCTTTAATATTTAAACCTCCCCCATTATATTCATTTAAGGTCACTGGTTACCTCGAAGGTTATGTTAGGAGGTTTTGGCAATCGTCTTCGGATCATAGGGGCACTCCAGAAAGTCCCGGGAGAGTAGTTACATTAGTAAGTCTTCAAGATTTGCTTGAAAATCCAAAATTTCATAATGACTTGCAATTGTACGAGTTTAAAAACGGCATAGAAGCTACGAATTCGAAAATTGATGACTTGAAACCAAAAGATTTGAAGGTTTGGGGCTGTGCTTACTATATTGACGAAGAACATGTTGAAGAAATGAAACAGTACCTCGATGTCAGAGAACAAGATGGGTATACCACTCATACAGTTCCATTTAGAATCACTAGTGTTCCAGACTCTGCTCATGCCCAAAAGGTATTGAGCTCCGTACCCAAAGATGGTGACATTTATTATATTACGTCGACTATATATATCGGCACCATAGATAACGAATCATTTGTGGGACCTGAAGACATACAACTAACTGCTTCAACCATCAAAAACAGTAAAGGTCCTAGCGGTGAGAACATTAGCTATCTAGAAAATTTGTGTGAAAGTGTAAGAGATTTGGGACCTTCATCTCTGGATCCCTACCTTGAAGATTTGTTGTTATTAGCAAAACAAGCATAGACATAGACATATACATAGAAATAAAAATCGAAATAAACTTCCATTTCATCTGTCACCCAAAAAAAAAGAACGTCTCCCGGGGGTGAGTCGAACACCCGATCTCAAGATAACTTGAACATTACAGTCTCGCGCTTTAAACCAGCTAAGCTACCAGGAGTAGTTCGTGTTCGATTTCCGGAAAAGAGGAACATAGACTTCGCACACTGCCAAAAAGAAATGAGAAGTTCATCACGTATACAAGGTTTACAGACTAATTTAGAACGACCAACGCACCGGGACCCAGATCCCCCGCCGACAACAAACT